>JAYJME010004448.1:0-10934 GCA_036873775.1 Costaria costata
CCCCACGCCCCACGCCCCACGCCCGCCGCAGCGATACGATCAGACGCCTCACGTAATCTACACTTCTAAGGAGCTCACCAGCTGGTCCAGCGAAACGCATGATCTGCTCCAGTCCAGGATCGGCCACGAGTCCTCCGTGTCGGCACACACATGTATGTGCCCAGCATCAAGGCCTCGCAGTCCGGAACCTACAAGCGAACGTTGCCGAGGGATGGCACGCGATAGTGCAGAATATATATTTATTTATTTTGTTTTATAGCACTAGCCGTGTGCCTTCGGAAGTTAACTCAGCTGCCTTTTTCGATTTTTGTGCAAGATCTGGACCCCATGTCCGGTTAACTGCAATCAAAGCCTGCCATCGTGTCGCTTGAACACTTACGGCGCAAGAACGAAACTAACACTATTATGAACGTATTTGTTGACCGCGGCACAGTCGCCGGCCTCATAGGCTACCAAATGGCCACATAGGCAGAGCTCAAGTCAAATATCGATGCAGCAACCACGTGCAAAATGTCGTGAAGCACCCTTGAAGGTCTGGCCACGCACAAAGTGGAGAAGAGGTGACTTTCGCTTCTATTTTTTGTTGTGTTTTACAGCTCGGCAATGTGGAACAGGACCGGCAGGACGCCCTGGCTCCCAAGCCCCACGTCTGCGTTGAAAGTATGCGCCGCTCTCTTGGCAGAGCGGGTCAATGTCACAGCCATCAACCAAACACATTTCGACGCCATACAGGGAGAAGGAATACGCGCGCACGCTGCTAAAAAATATGAACAGGGTCTATTGGCGTTGCATTGCAGGTCACACGATCGGCAGCAGACCTTGTCTCGCACGTGGCGGCGCGCGTGTTTCTCAAAGCAGAGAGTGTTCAAGAAGAGAATGACGGATATGGAAATTGTTCGATACGTAAATTCCATCGAGGAGTCGTGTTAAGAAAATATGGTCTTCTACTCGTCTAGAAGTCAATTAGTTAGATGTTCAATGCAACCAATAAATGTATCCTGACTGTTCGGTGTAATTGCCTCAACCACAACAACGGTTATACTATAGATACACTTAGTGGTTGTAATGGACATCTACTGTAGAAGGATGAAACACGACCCCACAATACTGTACCACCTTCCTCACCGGTCAAGGTCACCTCCAGCTCAACCGTGACGGGGCCCTCCCAATACACTGCTCCCTCCTTCGGGTGCGTGACCGTCATCGCTTGGACCTGACGTAAGAGCAGCGGAGTCAGGCAGAATCAGACCTTTTCACGCGTGCCCTACGTATAAGGTAGCTCGCAAAGCAGAGTATCAACCACTCAGTCGGTCAAACTCACATGTATTTTTATTTTAGTTTTTTATAGTACACCACACACAATCCAAGAAACTTCGAGACACGCACGTGCTCAAGCGGGAAAGGCAGGAACTGCCTTACAACATCGCTGGAAGCACTGCTATGAAACCTCCGCGAAGGAACGCACCATACGGAGGGGGGGGGGGGCAGCATGATGTACGTGCTGCTCACCATCAGATCTGAGCAAGTCGCAGAAGTTGCCGAGGTTTTCTTGGTCGAAAGCTCACCACGATCCCAGGAATCGAGATCTTCACCGGACGCGATGCCGAGGCTGTGTTCACGGAGGACTCGGGAGACAGCCACTCGCTCTGGTGCAGGCTCTAGCGCCGCTGCCGCCACCACCTCCGCCTGCGCGGAGATTCCCCCCGCTTCCCGTACCGTTGTGCCGGTCATCACCTTCTCGGAAATAACCCTCTCCTCGGAAGGCCGGGAAAGCGGTTCCGCGGCGGAGACGTCTACGGTAACGTCGACCCCCTCTCCGGCACCACCACCTGCTGTGGCAGGTGATTGGCGGATCACCCTGCCATAGCCGACGCAGTGCGTCGCGGGGTCGGCGAAGAATCGTTGGACGTGCTCGCCCGTGGTGAGCCCCAAACTGCCGTCCGCCGTACAGATTCCCAGCTATTTTGTGCCCGATAGACAAGCGATGCACGGGAAAGGTGAACCGCCGGCCCGCCACGATGTTCGCGCACCGAGAGAGGAGGCAAGGTTGCTCGTCAGTGGTTTTTATGGAGATCTAACACAACCCAACCACCCTGGAATGGACCCTCGTGGGCGGTTGTTCCGGGTATCATGGACTCTCAAAGAATACTGTTTAAAACCAGCTAGCAGGCTTATTGTGGAATCGCATACTCCCATCGGCTTCGATTGTGAGCACGGCAAGGCAAGACGATTGCTTCTTCTTCCGTGCCCGGCGGCAGGACGGGTAACCCCTCCCCTCCCGTCCGTGTGCACACCGTCACATGGTAATATGTACGACCAGGAACCTCCTTTCATGGATCCGAACGATCGACGTCCTGACGAAAGAGGAAGAAGGACCGAATATGTCTTCCCCTCGTAATAATCGTGCCCTCCCCTAACTTTATTGTGGCGGAGAGGATGCCCAGAGCTATGCCTTTATTTTCCTTCACACCACTATGGTGCTTGTTCTTGAAAACGGTGATACGTGGAAACATGCCTCTCACTTCTCTACGTGTTTATGGACGCCTTTGACCATCTCAAGGTCTCTGTCTCGCGGCTTCCACTTACCTCTGCTGAACGAGTCGATACATCGATCACCACCAGCTCGAGTGGCCTGGAACGACGACCGTGCGCCACAATCGATTTTAAGCACGCGCGCCCACGAGTAGGTTGAAAGTCCAACCAACCATGGGCACAATACAAGCAGCGAGAGGTCGGCATAGGGGTGTTGGGGTGTCGGACTTATCACGGACGCCTGCAAAGTGGGGACAGAAAGTGGTCGTTGTGCGAGGGTGCTGAAAACTCGTGCTGTCCTCTAGCGCACTTATGCTGAGAAGCCTATCACGCGGTGGATTAGGCGCGCAGTCTGACCGCAGCATGAAACAGAGCTTAAATGGCAAGGTTAACGTTTGACTTTCCCATCGTTGTGCTTCCCCTCATACCAGCTCCAAGCCATGAAGTACACGGATTGTGAACGAAAAATATTGCCTGGAGAAGGTGTGCCAGCACGCACGAAGGACGCAAAATGATTTTTCCCTCGAGGATGGCAGAATTACAACGTATCACATGCGCGCGAAAACATAGGAAGTATGGGCGCAGGGGCAGGATGTATTCTCTGTATAGTAACCTCTCACTACTCGTAAACAGAAATTGGTCGCGACGGGCGTCCCAATCAACGACCGGTCACATATACAGAAACGCCTACATACAATATTAGTGAATATATTCCATACGAACCCCTAGGTGCGCCGCCTGGTGTTTTGGCCCGCGGAAGCACCAGGCGCATCATACCATCATACCTGTGGTCGTTTTTCGCGCCACCCATCTGCTGCCTCAAAGCCCTAAGCACCCCTCCATACTTACCCGTACAATTTCCACTGTAGTGTCACGTTGCGCGCGACCCGCTCACCTGACGTGCGCGCAAATGGTCGAGTCAAAATCGGCGCCCCCTACCCCCATCCCCTCCACAAGACGATGTACGAAGCACTTCATCGCAAGTGCCATCTCCTCCGCGAGGGATGGGTCAACGCTGTAGTACCTCACGAGGTGCGGGGCTCGGCCAGCATGCTGCAGTGAGTGGCGGAGTGGACAGGGACGGAAAAAACAGACGAAGGCCATCGCTGTGAGAGGAAAAGGGCAAACATCCCCAATACCTTCAACAGTGAAATGCAGTATCAATAGTACACTTGGAACTGCGATAAAAGGCGATGCATGCAAGGTACCAATGGCAACAACTCCGAAGGGGTTGGTTCCGAGACACTTGAGGGAGGGAGGGAGGGTGGGGGGGAGCGGAACAAGCGCATAAACGACGAAGGTTATTTCGATGGTGTTCTTCAAAATTCGCCGCTGCTGGTGCTAACCAAGAGCCTCGCCGGTACAACGAGCCCACTGGTGCCCCCCCCTCACCTCCTCAACATGACAGCCTTCTTGCGAGTGGATCAACCAAGCAGGACCCATTTCCCAGCGGTCCCGCCTCGACTGCCGCGATTCGAGAGTATCCAGGCTTGTCTCACCCAACGCCGATGGAAGCAGAAGCACCGCGTCCCGGAGAGCGGCCAGTTTTAATTGGGCGAGCCTAAGATTATCAGGGAAAGGAATATCTGTTTCGCCTGCTGTGCCACTGCCATCCACCGCCAGAGTACCGAGCAGTTGTTCCCACGCTCTTGGGTCCGGGTGCAAGATGGTTTCAGCCCTCCGCTGCTCTTCCATACCCGCGTCGGACATCAGGGTCTTGCACCGAAGGTCCAACCATTCCGATAGCGCGGTGGTGCAGTGACCGCTGTTGCATGGCCGAGGTATGACGGGATGAGTGTCTGGAAGTGTGCCCTTACTTCAGAGCGGGTTCTTTTTCTGAAGGTGGATTACCTCTTACTCAACGCTATGGTTAACGGGTAGGTCAATGCGTGCGTATATATCAACCATAGTGTCGAATACGTGGTACCAGGTACGCTCTACTGATTTCTGCCGGAGGAGTGCACTTTTCTTCTGCTGCCGATCGCCAGAAAAACCTATGAACTCCGTGCGAGTTCACACCACTAATTGTTTGTGGCCTATTGGATGTTTCTCTTAGGTTTGACACCTCGGCAACGAACTCACCCGGAAAAACCCGGCGGCAGCAAGCCCCACGTGTCGAGTAGAATGCAAGCCGATGTGTAGTAAGCCGATCTTCTCGTATCGCAATTTTTCCCGCTCTGCCCGAGGAGTGTCGGTACGTAGTCAAACATTGGGTACATGCGGTAGTTCACTTCGGAAGCGTGAAGGTGCTGGAATAGCACGCTCTCCCCGAAGCCTTTACCGTCGCAGTGTGGGTTCCACCAAGACTCCGACGGCGGCCACGACGAAGAATCGTCGCACGCATAGAAGGTAGAAACGGTCGAGAAGAAACGGTCCGAGAATGCGCGAGGAACGAGTGCGAAGTCGTCCGACGCGGGCCTGTCAAAGTGTGCGGGAGAAGAGGGGATATGCGACAAGAGGGGGCATGCGAAAAAGGTGGTCGAGTGAATGAGGAAGTCGGGTGTAGGCTCGAAGGTTCTTCGTTTTCCAGAGCAGTCTGTGGCGAGGGGAGTGCCCCGGAGGTTCTAGTGTTCGAAGTTATTGAATTCTGCATTTCCTTTTGTAAGTGGATTATATGATGGGAACAAGCGATACACATTTCCAGATGGCAACTGGAATAGCACGAAAAATGCTATGAACCGAACTCGAAAGTATACATTTTCTTCGTTAGAAGCTCCAAAACCTGTCGGGCTGCTTAACTTATACGCGTGTGACTGAAGAAGTAGTCCAACAGGTAGGGAACAGTGCTGTTCTTAGGGTCCCACGTTATCGGCGGAGTTGGCGGAGTCGCCCGGTCGTTGCAAGCGATACCCTCTAACGTATACGGCGACGACAGCCAACAGCTGACCCGTATTATGAACAAAACGATTGCAAGGGAACTGCCATACATAACACTCCCTCGGACGAATTTTCTGAGCTGTGATTTTATCGGAAGAAAAAAGGGACAGTGTAAAAAACACCGACCGATGAGTCTATGGAAACATCTCGACGAGGTCTTTCCGAAGCCACCGTTTTTGTTGTGTATGCCCCGCTTGGTTTCGAGAAACCCGGCTCGGAAGTACATCTCAAGGGGGGTATTATCTGGCGTGTTGTAACGGACGGGGTAATACGTATCTATCGTAGGCCTCGGAACACGCATGAAATGGAAGGGCACATCTCAAAGTCAGGCATGAAAGATCTGGACAGACCAGATCGTGGGTCGTTGGAGGTCCGCTATATGTAGCTCATGGACAGCGTTGACCTCTCCCCTCAAGCTAGCTCGATGTGCCTCCGCGATATAGACCCGATTGGGCTCGGTCTCCGTGACCACCCACGGTGTCATCCAATATACCTCGACCTAACCGGGTCGTAGCAATTCCTTGCTAAATATTATACATAACTCTGCTCGGGCTCACGTCGGCCGTAACGACAGCTGCAAGGGACCACCGTTCCGGGACTGCTCCGCGACGCCTCCACGACTTCATCGACTCCGGCACGAGCATAGTATTTATAATGGTGACCACCGTGGGATTCGAACCCACGAGTGCAAATACATGATGACCTGAACGCGTAGTGTTGTATACGAAGTATATATATATATAGTACCATCACCGTCGTTTTATCGCGCGGAGGTACTTAACAAGATTGAAGTACAGTAGTGCGCGTTCGTTATAGCCCGGCGATGGTGCAAGGACCGGGCGTGTTCATGCTTTGGGGCAACAACACCTGAACTGGATCGACTGTTTGTTGGTCTTCTCGCATGGTATGTACCGTATCGTCGAAGTTATTGCATGTAGGAAACAGATGGTGAACTCAGACTCACTCACCAGGAGCTCGCATCGAGCCAAACCGCCTCCCGAGAAAACAAACTCAGAGAAGGTATCGGGCGGATCCAAGTGGCGTCGAAGCGGGTGTGCACAATCCAGTCATAGACGAAATTCTCCTCGCTCTCCTCCTCGAGCGCCATACGATAAGCCGCACGTGACATGTACAGCTGCCAGTACAGATTCGGAATGTCTTCAACCCTGATTTTCTCCATCCAGTCATCATCCTCTGATGAAGTGCTGCCTGTGCCACTTTCCTCTTGGATATCCGCGATTTTCGCTGATGTGTTCCCATTGTGTAACGTCTCTGGGCGGCACGAGTTGGGAATGATGCCCGCTTGTTCCTGGTGCCATACTAGCCGGGTTGGCGCCAGGGTTTGTAGCGAGGCTTCGACGTCGCCCATGTCCGGTGGCGTATAGCCCGAGTTTTTCTCCTGCGGTCAACGGAGAATAAATAAAGTTCGTCATGCTTGGGTGTAAAATATTCGTAGCATTCTCAGTTGCGAGTGCCACTGATTGATGTGGTGTCGGGCATTCGGTGTGCTGTGAGGACATCTGCCTATATGCTTGGTTGCAACGGTACCTGATATTATACCACGGTGGTACTGTAGTAAAACATCGACGTGTCGGATGAGCTTGTGCGACCACGGAACGTATCCGGAATCGACAACAACGATTCATTGTACTGGTACCAGGTACTTGGTACATGTTGTACGATATCTTTCGCTTACAGCTACCACTATGTTTGGAAATATAAGAACTGCTTTGGTTTGGTAGTCATACTACTGTAATGGAACACGTGATACCCGGTCCTTAAATTCACGGACAGAACCGTAAAATATGTTATTTAAGAACACATCATCGCCACCGAGTTCTGTATTGAGTCACATACCAGGTGTTGCATGTCGCCCTGCTGTGCTGGCGGCTGCCGGGGAAAACCTGTGTTGTCGTAGGATCAAGTCCCTGGTTCATGCTCGTGCTGTGTATCGAGAACCCACAACAGCTATACAGCATCATCACCACCTGGTGCAATCGTATACCTGGTGCGTGCCTGGTACCAGTATACAACAACAGTGTAGCAAAACGAGCACTCTGTACGAGTACCAGGTTCCTGGTACCGGTACTCGTGTACGCAGTAGACAGCCTACCACATGTGCGGGAGTTACAGTAACTCTCAGGCAACAGCAGTAGTCGCTCACCGATTCCACGAGCGTGAGAGTGTCCTCCAGCGCCGCATAGGCGAATACGTCCACCCTGCATCCACCCTCCTCGATGGCCTCGACCACGTTACGCCGAACTGACAGGTGCACCGCGGGAGACACGAAGGATCGTACGTGGCCGGATAGACACACCGCTACCCGGCAAGATATCTTACCATCATCATGGGGGTTCGGCTGCTGGCCATTGCCGTCCTCGCCGACCGCCAATCGAGCTATTACTATCAATACAGCGAGCACCAGTACGCCTACGCTTTTCATGCCCATCTAGTCCCCGGCCTCCCCAGAGCTGGCGTGCGTCTGCAGTATGGTACTGCCAAAACCCGCTGCGCACATCCAACGACTGGAAAGTATCCATAACAAAAACAACAGCAGCAGTTTTCTAGTAGATATGTCAGGCGTTTAGGTTCTAACCGGGAACCAATAGCGGACCGCACAACGAGCCAATCACAATTTCTTGCGTATGATACGACGATAACCAAGCCTCGATGGGTATTGCATGTGTGCACATACTCTGAAGAATACGAGGTACTGGTACCAGGTATCGACGAGTCAGCGATAGACAGTCATCCTTGCTGGCGGGTGCACAGGGCGGAGGACTTTTTTTTCTGAGTCTTCTTCCGTCGCCGAAAGAAAGCGCGGGAGCGCATGTCGGCAATATTCGATGCAAATCGACGAGCAGCGGGAATGCTGAACCCTCTGCGCGACAAAAAATGAAGGTTCTAGATCACGTAGATCATACAGATCCCACCCGGAGAAACATGCGCGTGGGATCTACTGTTGCTCATACAGATCGGGGCAAACGTGTGCGTAAGATCTGTTGTAGATCATACGGATCCCATCAACAGAAAAACATATCTAGAAATATCATACGGATCGCACTCGGCAAACATAGTATGCAGACCATACAGATCATACAGATCATACAGCTCCCACCCAGGCGAACACGTATGTATGTAATATCTAGATCACACAGATCCCATTGGGGCAACCATGTGTGTGGGATCTACTGTACGTAGGTCATACAGATCCCACCCAGGCAAACGAGTGTGTAAGAGCTAGACCGTACGTACAGATTCCACCCATCAGATAAATATTATCTAGATACCGCAGAGATCCTGTAGTAGTGTAGATCAGTGATCTATCTACCTATCTATCTATCCAAAAAGGTCTGGGTCCTCAAATAGGGATCTGTTCGGAGTGTGAAGGATTCAGCTACTATTACTGCAGTACATATCATACCAGTATCATAGAGACGCTTTTCTCTCGAAGATACTTTCTTCGACGTGTTTTGACCGTTTCTCGGGTGTTACAGACGGGCGCCAAATTGATTGAAATCAGGAACAGGCGGCCGTAAAACGATGTAACAATACAGTAAAATGGTGTACCACATTTGTGTCGACCATCTAGGCTAGTACACGACGGAGGGGAGCACCTAGAAAAGTGCTTGTAATTGTGTTGGTAAGCCCCCGTTGGCTCTCTTCCTTTTTTTTTTGCTTTTTTTTTTGCTTTCAGACCACTAAAACCGTATAGCGTCGTCGTCGTATAGATACGTACAAGTAAGCTTTTGTAATAGGTGGTCGCTCGACTAGCCCCACTATCAATAGCGGCTTGTAGAGCCCAAGCTAGCTACCAGTAGCTTTTAGCGCCAGAAGCTGACAGCAAGCGACGTATGTATGCAAAACGAGTAGCCCAAGCTGGCTAGCTTTTAGGACAGCACAGGCGACGTACGCCACGACGTACGCAACGGACGACTAGCCGGAAGCACGCTGAAAACAGGGTCCCAGGGCGGTTACTCCGGACGGGGCGTTTACGACAACAGCTAGCAAGCAGTGCGTGTGTGTCCGCAAAACACTGCTGACACCACCGACACTCTTTTTTTACAGTATACCAGGTATAGCATGGCGCGGCCACTGACATGCGCCGCCAAAGAAAGAAAAAAGAAGCAGCAGAACGGGAAGGATTAAGCTCTTACATAATATCATGGAGATCGCTCTTCTTCTCTCGGAGGTACTGCTTGCTTCGACGTGTTTTTTTGCCGTTTCTGGGAGTTGTTATAATAGATTGACCCCACTTGTTCGAAATCAGCAACAGGCGGCCGTAAAACTATGGTGTACCACATCTGGTACTATGGTGGAGGGCCTCCTCCCGGTAGAAAAGTTGTGCTGTAACTCGTAACTGGTAAAAGCGCCAAAAAAGCCCCTGTTGGCGCTTTTCCCGAGCTTTTCCGCTTATTTTGTGTTTGCTTTTTGCCCACCTGCTTGCTGTTCTACAGAATACCGTCGTCCGACCACCACCCATGGTTTTACCTACCCACCGTGCACACGCCACAACACGAAACACGCAATGACTGATTCACCATGAAAACGCGCTCGTCGGTTTCGCCCGCCTTGTTTCTCTGGAGGCGAGCGCGCCCCTTAAAAACGCCAAAGGTTAGCGTACAGTACTACACCTCTCTCTATCAGGCGACTGCATTATTCATTTATAGATTTATTCTGCCTGGTATTTGTTGTGTGCGTCTATTCGAGCGTGCTCAAGTATCGCCAAGAGAGAGGACTCGCAACAGCAGCGACGGAAAAGCACAAAAAAACTCGGGTGACACGTTCCTTTCGTCGCTAAGGCCATCGATTTCGGCCCCGACAACCGAGCATCTTAATACGTGCAGTCAACCACATTTTTTCACATACAGGTGTCGCATGTCGCATATCGTAACACGTTTCACTACATTGGCACATTTTTCACTAACCATATCGGTCACATCAGCCGATATTTCTTTATTCATTTGTTACTTTTGTCCCTTCCCCCTCTTCACAACAACAATGACAATTGACATGAGTGGCGACGCTGCTCCCCCCCCCCCCGTTCGTTCGTCCCTCAAGGTGCTCATGTGCCCATCACGAAACGCCTGAGGGAGCGGGCGCGTACTCGTAGCACAGCCCGATGACGGTGGCAAACAACTAAAAAGGAGCAACCCTATATAATCAAACGAACACCCCTTTCCGTCACCGCCTACAGCTACCACTATTGTGGTCACTTCGTCACTAAAGCCACTACAGTAGTAAACCTATAATAACATAACACCTGCCTGCCTGCTGCCCGACAAGAAATAAAACATTAGCACAGACCAAACCAAGCCAGGCAACTACCGCGTCGGCCCCGGAGAGACAGACACGGGGCAAGCGCGCACAACCAAAACGAATAAAAAAGAAAAAAAGAAAAACCCACCCCTAACAAGCTTATACTCTTAACACGCAAAACAAGACGCCTCTCCCTCTCCCCCTCCCCCCCCCCCCCCTCCCCCAACTCCGCCCACGCACCCCCCCCTTTCCCCGTCGCGCCCGCG
>JAYJME010004449.1:0-10934 GCA_036873775.1 Costaria costata
CCGGTCGGCGTGCTTGCTGCTGTGCTCGGCGTGTCGCACCCCCCCCCGTCTCCGATGCCCATACTTCATACTGCGCAGGCCGATGGTGTGTGCTAGGCTCGTGCGACACTGCGACCGGCTGCTATCACACGCGAAGAGCGGGCTTTGAGGGTCGGGCGGACAAGGGGGTACCCGGATTGTGCTTTCTGAGGGTCACGTTTTCACTATTTATTTTCACTTGATATTCACGGTCACGTTTTTCACTTGATATTCACCGTCACTTTTTGAATTTCTTAATGCATCTCACAGACTGGAGAAACAACAACTGTACACTGTGGAGGAGGGGTTGGTGAACACTTTTGAACTGCAGAGTGTCGGGAGTGAGTATGGATTATTCTACATTCTAGTTGTTACGAAAACGCTCTTACGGGCGCACGATATAGGTTTAATCACACAAACTCAAGACAATATATAATTTCCACCTTCGCGGCAGACGATATATCGGTTGTGGTTTAGGCTATTATTCGTTGGTCTGGACACCTATTATATGTGGCGTGATATATCTCATATACACGCTTCTTATAGGCCTTTCCGGGGGTAAGATATACTGCAGAGTTCCCCAAATAAGGAGCCCCAGAAATTGCCGGGTGCACCCCTACGGCAAAATGAGTCTGCGAATATATATTATTCCTTAGTTAGACACCCATTCATTTATCGTACAGTGTGAGTGGCAACGACTAAAATCAGGATTAAATAGCAGAAAGCCAATACCACGAAACGCAAAAGTGTCAAGCATACGTTTATACTTACAACACCCCTTGCGGCCGAAGGTGTACACTGTCGTGACTGGTGCAGACGTTGGTGTAACATACAACCTGCTGGTGGTGTAACACTAGGGATCCACACTTTGCACAGACCAGATCCCTTTACAGATCACACAGATAATCTACATGGAAATTCATGATCTTTTAATTTTTTTACGGCGCTTATCTACTACTGTATGAGCGATCTGTACCTTTGTCCGAAATTGTGATGGTCACGTCATCATTCGTATGCTCCCGTGTTTGGTAAGAACTTTGTCCTTTGATCTGGTATAATATATGTGTGATCTCTACACGTTTTTCGCGCGTGTTGATCAGTAGGGTATACATGATCTGTACATACTGGTATATCCCGACCCACTGGTATGGACGATTTTGGCTTGGCTGCCAGACTGTCATTAGCCCAATTTTCAACCCACTGAACTGTACGATTTTAATCTTGGAAGATAGTGATCTGTCCGTCATGTGAGCGGGTTGGACTCACCTCGTCCTTGTGAACAGACGACACCACAGACAGAGTTTTATACGAGAAACCGCCGTCATTCTTGATGTTGTTCTGCTCGTTAAGTCCGATCCCCTATATAGTGGACGCGAGCACCGACACACACACGTACACGGAAAGAAAGGGCCGTGAGGAACATAATACTGCATGTGCATCAAGGCTTCTGTATCGACTGGACTGACAATATATTCATTCCTACAAGGGCGGCCGTGTCATAATTTTTAAGTGTTACCTGCTGTACGTAGGCATAGGTCATATCGCTGGGCGATAGCGTTTCTGGTCACAGACTTACGTTGCCGATGCCGTTGCTAACGTATCCAAGGCTTCAATCGAATAAGTGGTGTTCGGTATTCAGCTCGGTGGGGGTGGCACAGCATATACTTCTAAAGTGCGACCCCGAATATGGCTACCACCTCCTGATCAACAAGTTGGTTAATGCACCAGACGGTCAATTGCGCGCGACTCTAGTCGAAACATGCCACATCACAAGCGTTGTGGCAAGCAAAGACGGCTGGCGGAGTAGTCGATACCATAGACGTCCGTAATTCAAAACGGGTACTAGACTAGACTTAGCGAGCTCTCCCATGCGTTAAAGTTCGGTAACTTATAATTCACGCACGATGACCGTCGCCGCTACAAAAGCAGCAGCTATCGTGGTTCTCCCCGCACACCAGACACCGCCTTAAGCTAGGGGTACGACGGCGCGCCCTGTGTGCAGGATGGCTCAACGCAATTGTTCGTGCAGGTCGTGTGTTGTCAATTTCAACTTAACCCGTCGACCAAGACCAACGCGACCCCAGAACGAACCCTAAAGCTAACCCGAGCCCGAACCCTAACCCGAACCCGAACCCTAACCCTTTGGGAGGTCGGGGTCGCCAGGGGCGGTCACGCGGGTCCGCCGCGTGTTTTGGTGGCGTTTTCCCCAAAACTCTCCGGACGGCCGAATAACCAGCCTCGACCAATCAGACCCGCAACCTGCACACAACGATTGGCCGGTTACTCCTGCACATAGGGCGCGCCGGGAACGACCTAAATGTTGTGAGGTTTCTCTCTTGAGGAGATCCATGACACTAGTGCTAGGGTGGGGGCGTTAACCTCCTTTTGACTGCCACATTTAGGCCGCTGCGGCGAGCGACTCATTTCTTCTCTTAAAATGATGTTTGTTTTTGTTTTCTGAACAAACAGTCCCAAGGTGGCGCTTGTCGCGATATTCGAACAGCATAAACGATTAAGACTCCCGGTAAAGGGCAGAGTCACTCGTGCCAATGGCTCTGATGGGTTCAATCTGAAGATGCCCCCCCCCCCATACAGTAGCAAGCGTCTGCACCACCCACACCAAACAACTGACTGAAGTGAAAATGTGCAAGCATATCACGATACAGAATCACCCGGGCTGGATACCTACCGGAACATGTTGAACAAGTTTCACATAGGATGCAGATATGTTGGGTAAATACGTAGCTCCCCATTGGAGTATCCCCGTCTATGATCTCTTGTGGTTTCGCTCAACCGTGCAAGGCCTCCCGTAGCCCGGGTCCGTACCATGTATGCGAAGGTGTGGCTGTTGGATTCGCTGGTGATGCAGCTGTAGGCTATCTGGGCGCCGGTTGACGTTGTATCGGTCGCTGGATCGTGCAGGAAGACGGTCAACCATTCACTGCACCATGGGGACATTTGCAGGGGGGGGGGTGCTAATGCCATTCATAACGATCATTGGATGACCATACGTAGACCCGCGCCTCCTTACAATGCCGGGCTGAGCACGTCAGATGTTCACCAACAGTGGCAGACAATTGATTCCACTATTAATAGGTGCGAAGCGCCGTCAGGTGTTCGGAGTGTCCGCATGAAGTGTGAGCTGCATCCTACTAGGGAAGGTACGGGGGGGAAGATGGGCTCACTTGATTGATAGGGCCACTGTACCGTCTGGCACAAAACGCTAACACACCACTAAGCTCTGGTGGATTATTTCGTCCGCATGAACCATTCACGTTTTCAAGAGCTCCGCCAATCGACCACAACAACGTCAGTACATACCAAAGTAAGAGTTGAACAAATAACGTCCCCGCTCATCGTGACTACGAATGGGAAACCCCGAACCATCTAGAAGACAATAAGACGTCTGGTACAAGAGGAACAGGCTATTAAACAGTTGGTGGTTGAGTATATCGCCAGCATCAATATAACCCGTATCTATAACCCGTCCTACCAACCACAAGATCGTCGGTACCCACCCAAGAGGCAAACTTGAACAGACGTCTCGTACTCTAATAGTCCCTCAAGGTGGGAAACCTCGAAAACATCCACAACACACTTAACAACCTGTGAGGTGTCCATTTCTCCCCGTCGGGAACGCAGGTGGTAGAAGCGCCCGCACTGCCACCCGGGTACCAGGACATCTGGTCAACATGAAACCCGAGGTTGCGGCGAAACCGGCGGGAGCGGAGGGGGGTAACGGACACCGATGAGTATAACGTCTGACGCGTGCCACGATTGGGATAGCGCCAAATGGCCAATCCCGTGACTGACTGACGGGACTCCTAAACTGAGGAACTACCCCGTTTTTTATTTTTGATCTATTCCCGTTTATAAATCTTCGCTCGTCTTTCTCCTTCTCCCTCCCGAGTCGTAAGTCAGACCCGCGGTCACTAAGCAGGCTCTTCTCCCTCCTCTCCACCACGGTACGTGCTTTGATTTTTATTGCGAGAAGAGTTCGGCACTTTTTTCCTTCGTCGACTCGCCCATACACTAAACGAAAGACGACATTCTTGCGTACGTGTATTCGACGCTAGACGACAAGGGCGAGAACAAATGCCGAATTATTGTCGCGATTTGAATTAGTGCATGCACAGTACGTAGTGGGGAGGGGGGGAGGAGTGGCCGTCATGTGACCCTGGGTCTGAGTTAAGAAAGGGAAGCAGGCGGAGAGGTACGTGAAAAAATAATGGGGATGCAAAAAAATGTTGAAATAAACAAAACGAAGAATACTGAAAGGCCATGGGATTATTCGTCGGGTTGCCTTTCGTTTCTCTCATCAAGCCAGTTTTTGGGCGAAGGAGAAAGGTCCTCAAATGAGCAGCGACATAACATAAATTGGTAAGAATGCAAGCAAGTAAGCAAGTAAGTAATGTAAGTAAATAAATAACTAATAAAAAATAAACAATGAATAAATACATAATTTAAGACATTAATGAGTAAATAAATATCTAAAGATATGCATACTGGCCTACGCCGGATCGTACCAAGGAAACCCTTAAGAGGCAAATGCACACCTAATGCCGGCTATTTAACTTGCCTACAAAATATTTTAGGCTTAAAGTGTTTATAAATGGCTCGACAGAACATTGTTCGGCAACTGAAAATAGACAGGCGGCCGCTACGATACCGGGACTGTCAACCAGCTGACCTCTCCTGTCAAGGCCAACGTCAGAATAGACAGTGAAACTATAACGAACGCAGGTGACACCGGAGACAACCCAGGTGAAACTGGACGGGCGACCCATCCTGATGTATTACCAATCCACGTTTCGGAAGTTCTTATGTTTGTTCGTGAAGCTCAGCTCATCTGGAGTTCTTAACTGTAGTGCCCTCGTTCTCGACTGAGGTGGGGGCACGCCTCTTGTGTATTATAGTACAGTCTACTGGTGAATTGACCTACTCTTGATTGCACCGCTGCATGATGAGGCGTGGCGGTGGTGCGTCATCCAACAGTTGATGGGTTTACTCCTAGACTGTACTATAGTACACAAGAAGCGTGCCCCCACCTCTGTGAAGAACGAGGGCACCACAGTTAAGAACACCCGATATGCTGAACTTCACGAACAAACATAAGAACTCCCGATACGTGGATTGGTAAAAAACTCAGGACGGGTCGGCCGTCCACTTTGACCTGTGTTGTCTTTAATGTCACCTGCATTCGTCGTAGTTTCGCCGTCTATTGTGACGTTGGCCTTGACAGGGGAGGTCAGCTGGTTCACGTGCCCGGCATCGGTGCGGCCGCCTGTCTATATTTCAGTTGTCAAAGACGGCTCGATCGAGCCCTTTACAGGTACACTTTAAGTCATAAATTGGTGGCAGGGAAGTTATGTAGCTGATAACAGATGTTCCTACGCCTTTTGAGCCAATGTTAGGTACGATTAGGCGTAGGCCAATCACGAGCGGGCCCTGGAAGCCTTCTCCGGAGTGCAATACCCAGTGTACCTATAAATGGCTCAAAACGCCTGGGTATACCTATACACGGCTTTTGCCAAAATAAAGTACAACAACGAGGACATGGGATTCTTCGTCGGATTGCCTTTCCTTTGTTCTCATCTAAGTCAGTGTTTTGGGCGAGGTACAAATATCCTCAGGAAAACAGCGTCAGAAACAATAAGTCCTCACCCCTGCCGTAGCTTGCGCCGTCCGTTTCTCGTTCTTGACTCGCAGTCGAAGCAAGAAAGGCACACGGAATGTGTAGATACTTGCGCGGTATGCTGGTTTGATCGGCGGCTATGCAGTATCACGATGCACTATCTTCTGGCAGTACCCGCTGGTCCCCTACTGCTGTGTAAGCATACACGTTCTTACTCGAACCGTAGCATGCAGCCGAAATAGAGACCTGGGACCGTCGCCTAATTGCACTCTGCTTATTATCTCTTTTTTGAGACACATGCTACGATAGAGGTAAACCCTTTTTTTTCTGGGGCCCTCCACTTTAGGAGCTTCATAATACACCCGAAAACTGTTTTTGAGTTAACCGGAAGGACAGCCCGATGAAAAAACCCATGGATTAGGCATTTAAAACAAATCATAAAGCAAAGCAAGAATGGCATTCCGACGGTTTTGTTGGGTTAAGGAGCCCCGTCATTCAGAAAACAAAAAAAAGCAAAAAGGTGCAACCTCTATCGTAGCACGCGTCTTGATAAATGTCGGTCCATCTACCGGGCCGAGTGTGGAGTGATGCTGGCCCCAGGCTCCTGCTAAAGTTTGGTGTGGTGCTGTGGATGACGCGCCTAAACCTGCGACGATGCTATGGGTTATAGTTGAGGCGGCCTCGGAAGCCCCGCCCCGCTCGTGGTGAACACTATATGTTTTTGTTGAACATGATCGTACGCCACAGGTTATTTCAGCCGCAACTCTGCAGCAGACGCATGCTATATGGTAGGGGTGCCCCTGACGTTTCCGGGGTTCTTCACTTTACGAGCTCTACGCCTCACCCTAAATCTTAGTTTCATCAATATTGTACGTTTAACTCGAAGAAAATCTCCATTGCCTACATAGGTGTATCACGAAATGCTGTACGAAACGAACAATATTTGGCAATCCACGGTTTAGGAGCCCCGCTAGCCAGAATTACTTGGAATACAGAACGTGCTACCCGTATCATAGCACGCGACTGCAAGGTCGTTCATATGTTCGTGAGTGCTACCAGGAGTACAATCTCACGTCCATGCTGACGTAGTCCTGATATCTAGTGCCATCCCGTTCTTCCCCCTGCAGAGCGGTGATTTCTGACGTCTTGAACTCCATACACCTGCCTTTCTGCGCAGACAAAAGAACGCACAAAAGAAGGCTCAACTGAGGGGGGCACGTATGGGCTTGATCTATTCGTGTTTCATCCGCCAATATTTAGGTTGCCAATGCCATAAGCTTCGGCCACAACATCTACAAGGAAATACTTGGCAGACATGTTCGACATGCTTGGTACACGTGCTACGATAAAGGCGTTCAAGCTTGTTTTTGAGGCTTCTCACTTTGGCAGCTCTGTACTTGATCCGCAAACTGATTTGGAGTAAACTAGAAATGCAACCCGATTTAAGCGAACCCATGACTGAGGAATAAGAAATATACATATCGCAAAACAAGAATGACACCTCGACCATTTTTGGTTCAGGAACCCCGTCCCTCATAAACAAAAACGCAAAAAAGACGCTACCTCTATCGTAGCACGCGTCATGGAGCGAAGGGTTCAAGCATATCTTACCAAAGGGGATTCAATTTCAACGGCAGTGACCTCTTGCTCATATTCCCCGCCAGGGTAGAACACTGCACTAACGTTGCCCCCCTCTGTCAGCGAAGAGGAATTGAGGCACTTCTCCTCAAGCTCCACACCATCGCAGCCGTATGTGTTGTACAGGCACACCCACACATCCGGATACGCGTATATGGTGTTCTTCGCAAACACGGGATCGAGAACATGGGGCAGAAGAGCATACGAAGCATGACATCGCGCACACGTCGGTTAATTGACGATCTAGTTAATTTTCACCCTAACTTGCCGTTGTGATATGCCTTGCAGGATCTGTACAGGACATATCCAACCCAGGGAACATGTTCTAATGAATAGGAGCTAGCGCCTAAAGACCAGGAATATGCCTGCCCTGAACGATCTACGTCTTCATGTGGAAAATAGTTTGTCTGTCCTATGAATGAACTTGTGGTCAACTGGAGAAAACCAAACAAGGGCAAGGGAAGGCGTTGGAATGTACGAAGCGTTGATGACATTTGTTTCTCGCTGCAGGCTTCAAGGAGACGTCCTTGCAACATAGTCCCCAGCCATTTCTCCTCTTAATATGTTCAGCTACATACGTAGTACATATTTGGTCGGTGAAGGTCGTCGATGTCTGACTTTCTTGCCGAGCGTTCTCGCAAGTCGGCAGGAAATGGTTTCGCATTAAAACGTCTTCTTCAAATCAACAACGACCACCGCAACAACAAGACACCAACAACACGTTAATAATCGAAATTACACAGTATCTACAGTACCTAGCAACAACGAAACCAACAACACCGTTACCACTACCAACAACAACCACCACACTCAACGCCAAACAACGGATCTTGTCACATGTTGAAGGATCTCACCGAGAGAACAAAGGAAGTGCTAGGATTCTCCCTCTTCTCCACCGCTGTGGCAACCATCCATGCTGTATCTGCGCAAAGTGTAAGGGCGGCGTATTCACACGAGTACTTCGTTTTGATGAAACCTCTTGGAAGCTTCAAAGAAGAAAACAACAACAACCATCACAACCACAACAACAACAACAACAACGATTACAGCATCGTCTACACGAACCATGCAGCCACGGCTAATGGAGTAGGTGGTATGCTGAAACAGCTACGCACGAAGCTGTATCACACGGGGGCAGCATGGCGTTACGCGTGCGTATACTCGAAAATATTTGATGTCGTATCGACGCCCAATGCCTGTACGGCGTTTATTTTGTTATCATTTTGTTGTTGCAAATTCTGAAAATATTATGCACCCCATCGCGATGGGTAACAGCGAGAATACCCAGGTACACCATTCCCAGAGGCTTCCTGCCGCTGTTCGTATCATCGCCATGCCGCGACATGTGAGCAAAACATACAATGTTGCTGCTCACGGTCCGACCAGGCGTGGTGCAAGTTTTGCCCCTTCGCTCGACTATCTACACGTATCAGCGTCGGAGACCTCTCATACGTTTGGCTATATACATATCATTTCTCAGTGCGTTTTGTTAGTTACTAATTCATTGTGCCATAATCATATACCTGGTACCAGGTAGCCTGGTACTCGTTAATATTCCTCAGGAAAGGTGCAATTCCTGCCCCTTTTTGGTTGACAAACTACGGGTATCAGCACCCGAGAACTCTCGGGAGCTTGTAAAATCAGGATATTGTCTCGCCCGATGAATTGCGCGTGGTGAGACACTCATTCATGTTGCCATATATGAAATATTCATGCTGTGTATTGACCCTCGAGACCGCCCAGATGTCATACTTCGTATAACCAACCTGAAAACAAGAACTAAAATTCCGTGCCCCATCACGATTACGAAACGTTACCACAAGAAAGGGTTTTCAGCTGCATCACACAAACTATAACCCACAGCTGTCAGTTGTCCTCGCCCTTCCGTGACATTGACAAGGGGCTGGTCTGGTGTTCAGTGAGGAAGTCATACAAATTATGAATACAGGTATGCCATGTACATGTTTGCGTCACAATACAACCACCACGCTAGAGGTACCAGCCACAACACCCCGTTCAATTTTATCCGACGACAATGAAACAGAAGTCGCGGAACTGCCCACAATGCAGTTCAACCCATATGGTGGAACGTGCAATCGTGCTCATTGGAACATAGACTCTGCAGTCCACTAGTATTTAGTTGATTCGTAGTCACTACGAGGTAGCCTGAGTATATACTAAACACCTTTTTCTAGATGCGGAGAATTACAATATGCGGGGAAACTCGATTTGATCACTTCCCGTCGGTGTATTTTGCGCCCAAGTTGCAACTGTAAGACGGACTGTCGACCAGTACGACGACCCGTAGAGTACATCTACCCGTGGCATTGGTATTATTCGGTGAGGATGAGGTCACGCCCACCCCTACCTCGATCATTCCTATATTCTCCTGTCATATTTTATTCTTATTATCACTTGCCTTCCTTTTCTCTTATGTTCTCTTCTTTTCTCTTCTCTTTTCTTCTCTTCTTATTATGGTCACCTAAGCGCCCTTTCCAAACAATGCATTTTCTTCTTCATAAGTGATGTTCACAGACACTTCAGTGCCACCTCTGCCGTCTCTCTTCACAGAGACAGAGCCCCGACACGCCTCATTTTAGTAGTGCTGCTGGATGGCATCGTCGCCTTGCCGCGATGACATATGGATGCACCTGCTCCGCTCCATTACCCCGTCGTTTAAAACGCGAGAGGTACCAGCAGATTACTGAGTTGCGCTAGTTACGCAAAAGCCGCGTGGTGCTGCTGTCATAAATATTTCCCTCGTCCTTCCGCGATGTATACTAAAAGAAAAACACGTCATCTGTGAGATTGAGGATTTCATCGAAACTCAAATTTGCAAGCTGCTTAGGATACTTCGATCGCGCGTACTACGTGTATTGTAAAACCTAAAGATGGATGTATAGTGCTTAGTGAGGGGAAGAATATCTAACAGCCATTGAATTCGGGAATGATACATATGGATATATAGTCCTTTTTGAGGGGAACAGAAGAAGATACCTGTGGGGCTGAGGGGTTGTAGATCGAATAGTGAATATATATACCTGGTATATATATATGTGGGTATTTGGGTCTATCAGCATATATTACTTTATATGAAATGCATACTTTTTGGACATAACCAAGCTTTTCTCTTGCGGCCGAGGGTCGTTTCCCACGCGCTCGGCTGCGGGGTACGCAGGGGGTCGGCGTGTACACTGCGGGGCAGATCTAGGCTCCGGCCGGGCAGGCCATCCAGGACGTTCGAAACCCCACAAGCATTATTGTCTCGCTTCGACCTTCTCGGCGGCCCTCACTTCTTCGTGTGCGTGAGAGGAGCACCACCATAAGAGGGGTCCCCTCCAAGCCTGTTGCAGCAGCAGTACCACCATCACCAACCCTAACCAAAGCCAGCAGCGTGCTGCTGTTGTCCCCAAAGCTCTCCCGGTACTTGCGTAGCTCTCACAACTTCTGCTACAATATGCTCTGCTGCTGCTGTATCATGCCTGCCTATATGTCTCACCGTCCCTCAAGCTTTCAAGCTCTCTACTTCGTGGCAGCCGCGGTAAAACAGCAGTCGCACATCAAGCGTTTCCTTTTGAGACGGCTGCGGCCGGTTCATATCTGTGTGTCCGTGGCTGTACGATGTTTCCAGGTCGGCCTACTC
>JAYJME010004450.1:0-10930 GCA_036873775.1 Costaria costata
TTTTTTCGGAGGTATTCTTCCACTCCAGAGTTATTGGAGCCTGTCCTGTGACCACGGACTTGATTTTGGCGTTGAGTCAATGTGAGAACAACAACAAACAACAAACAACAAGTATGCGTAGCAGATTGTATGCGCCTACTATAATAAGTATAGGCCCGCGAATAAGAAAGTGCCTAACGAGAAAGGAAGGCTCACTTTTGAGCGGACGCTAAGAATATTGGACTAGAAATTGTGCTTAGCGGCGAGCGCTGCACTAAATCCTATTTAATAGGTTTTGCTCAAGGTTGTTCAAGGGTGGTGTCCCAATAAGAATCTGAGGCTCACACTCCAAATACGAGTTTCTTGTTGGCGGGCCTATGCTGTATGAGTACGAGTATATATGAGGGTATGTACGACTACGGATTTTCATCTGTCTTCATGATAAGTAGCACAAGCAGTAGACTACGTAGTGCGAAGTATGATATAATATGATCGTTCCATCCGAAAGTTGAAATGCTCGAACTACAACAACAGTAGTAGTGTCACAGCTGCTGCAGTGTACGATCCGTCAGGTGGCTTGACCCCGAAAAATCATGCAAGTTTTCGGTGTGTATGATAGCGGAGGAGAAACAGTCCGCCGAGAGAAACTGATACTGAACAGGCTGCGCAATTGAGCGTGGTTCCTTCCAGTATTTTTTGTGTATATACAGAGTACCGGCATCATTCGCAGAGAGAAATAGCTGTAAAACGCAAGATAGCGTATGATACGAGTACTCTTCGTAAACGGCAGTGGTCCTGTTTCCTGTTGTATACTTGTACGTAGTGTGCTGGGTACCAGTATACAGTATACTGGTACGTACTCAATCTCACAGCTGGCGTATTATATGTACCCTTACCCCTGTACGGAGTAATACACGGTACCAGGTACTACGTAGAAACGTTCGAGGTACATTGGGACTACGGTACTGCTGTAGATTATAGGTATGGCGATGGGTGAACAACACCAACCAACAGAAGAACAATCTGGGCCGCAACAAACACATTTGGCCATACGCATGTCCTGGAACCCCTGTATGTGCTTGATTGAGTACTTGTATGTATTTAATGCTGAACTACCGCAGTACTGACGATGTTGCGATGTTTCACGTTCACCACCTGGTCCACCAGTCGCCGAAAAGGAGTACCAGTACGATAGTACCTACTGTACAGCGGTGGTAGTACTACTACAGCTTGACGCCGTACCTACTGAACAGCGGTGGTAGTACTACTACAGTACCAACTGCAGCATATTGTTATGCTGTCGAAAAATCGCCTGCGAAAAGACCGACCGACCGAACCACGACCAAAAGCGCACACCTTGGCTACACCGAAGGGTTTCCAGGTCAACGAGCCCAGTACTCCCAAGCTCCTGCGGGCTCGATCGCCTCGAGTACTCATCGCGGTGGCTCAAAGGCTCAAAAAACCCTCAAAAGCTCCTTGCCAGTTGAAATAAAGGTAAATCCAGCGCAACAGCGAGCGGTCCTGCCAGTAGTGAGCCAGGTGCAGCGCCTGCTTGCTGCTGCTTCAAATGTAGCGTCGTAGTTGATGGTAGCCTCGTCGAGAATGGTATCTGGTATGGGGTACGAAGCGGCCGCCGACTGACTGACTCCGTCGTCAATGTCCTTGATGCAGGAGGAGGTGGCACTCCAGGACTCTAATCGCGCTGACTGCCGAGGTGTTGGATAATGAGGAGGAGTGGCGTACGCGATGATAAAGACTGCTTGCTGCCGACTGGTACGAGTACGAACGTTCAACGTACTCGTAACAGTACTACTGCTGTACTGAGTCTTCATGAAAGTGAACAGTGAAGATCGTTTACCAATTCAGTGTGCATACATAGGCAACGAGCAAAAAGCAACGACCGGTATCCGGTATCCCGGGTATCCGGCCGGACGTCGGGTACGAAACCGCCAAAAAACGAAACCGAAACCCGAAACCGCCGCCTTCACTGCCTCGTTGAACACCTGCCCGTTTTGTATTTTCATTTTCGTTTTTTGAATCGTATTTCGTTTTTTGTTGATTTGTTTTTTGTGATTTTTCATTTTTCCTCTTTTCACATGCTTCCATACCAGTACTGGTACTATTAATGGTATTATTAATAGATAGTACTCGTACAAAACAGGAGTAGTACGATTTCGTCCGAGTACCGATTTTTGTACGAGTACATTTTTCATTTATTTTTAACAAAATTTCCTTTTCACTATGAGCGTAATATAAGGACCATTGTATAATAAATATCAATATCAAACATACTTTATGTTTACGACCATATTGGAATGATACCAGAGGGAAGTTTAGCTTTTGCGCCGCAGGAACAACAACTTGCCATCACAAACGCTCTGCTTGCCAGTCTGCTGCTGTGTGCCCGCCCGACATCAACACATCTACAGCTGCTGCACTCACCACGAAGATGCTGGAAAGACTGGGACAGCTGATGGAAGGGGGCAGCTCCATTTTCTCTTCTCCCCTGGTTCTTGCCTTCTGGGGCGCTTGTCTGCTGCTTGGATCGTGTTTCCTGCCAGCCCTGATTTGGCACGGGCGCACTGGCAGGTCTAAAGACGGGACGGACTGCCGACCTGATGAACCTTTCGAAGGGAATGAATGTAAGCTGAGATCAAACGTGCTGGATGCCCAATAAACCCTATAAACCTTATGGGTATGCCCTTGATCCTCCTTGCTGCATCCATACAGCACCTCCTGCCACAGCAGCAGTATATTTGTGTTGTGGTGGCAGCCGGGCGTGTGCCCTTGGTTGGTTTTTACACTACTACCCTATTGATTAGTGTTGTGCATGTTTACGTACATGTACGACTCGTCGTGTACAATTCGTATAATACGTCTATAGATGACGGTGGCCCTTGTGCCTTGGGTTTGTGCCCCGAGCAGCAATGAGCAATGCACGATAGGAACATATGCGTACAGCGTACATATGATATCATACATGCACGCATCCCTTGAAGGGCCGATCCACGTTTGGTAGTCATGCGCTTGTTCGCCTATTTGCGTATCGCCACCGCTGCTGGAAGTATAATACAGGCAGTAGCGTAGCGCGGCAAACCAACCAACTTGGTTTCCGAAACCTCAACCTTGCCTCACACTTTTTGTAATGCATTATCTCTGTGTCGTTGCTTGTGACCACAGAGCGTGTTTCTCCTAGGGTGAAGAATCAGCACGGACAATGGGTGCGCTGGATGTCGACGAGTAGAAGAACGGTTTAATGTGAAGAACACACACACACACCTACCACTGCTGTAGTACCAGGTATGTATATACGAACGAGTATTCGTACTGCAACCAACAGGTGCGCTGACTACATTGGAGAGTACCTGGTACTTTGACTGGCAAGAGCGTCGGAGGAAAACAGAGCGCTTGTTCACCTACAGCAGTATTCCAGGCACAACGTACATTTTTCTGTAGTTTTGACACCTACATGTGCATACAGCAACAGCAAGCAGCAAACGTTGTGAATCAGATATGAAATGAGCCACACAGTATAAATAGTATTAAATAATAGCAGCATATTACTGTATATTGGGAACTCACCGGTTGAACCTCCAAACACCACCAGCCTGTTCCGCTCCGCATCATGCACCATTGCGTGCCCGATGCGCCGACACGCGCTGGCTCCCGCCACCGCAGCAGCAGCAACCGCAGAAAAACCTCCATCATCTTCGCTACCTCCGCCAGCACCAACGTCGCCACCAGCACCCCCATCATAGAGAAGGCGCCAGCTCCGCTGGCGGACGTCGAACTCGAGCAGATCCGCTCGCAAGTCGTAAGGGTCGTCTCCAGCCCCGCCAGATAGGAACAGCCGGTCCTCCGCCTCGCTCGCGCACATCGCGGCACAGGTGCGCTCCGCAGGGCGCACCACCTTCTCCACCTCACCAGCCGAGCCCGCTGCAGGGAGCACCTGCACCTCGGACCAGCGCTGCCGCGCGAGGTCGTAGACGTTGAGGTCGCCGAGGCAGACCGGCATCGCTTCGGCGAGGTCGTCTTCTTCAGCGGAGGAGACCGCCTCCGCAGATCCCTCAAGCTCCGAGCCTCGCTTGGCGGCAGGGTGGCCGCATCCTCCGAAGATATAGAGGGATTCCTTCGCGACCACGGCAGAGTGACCGCTCCGAGCGGTCGGACAGATGCCGCTGCTCTTGACGAGGCTCCAGCGTTTGATGGCCGGGGCTGCGGTGCTGGCTGCGGCGGGGGTTGGGTCGGTACCCCCCGCAATAGTCTGCATTATTTGGTGTTGTGTGTTTTCCGAGACAAGAGTGACCGACCTCGTAGTCTATAGACCGCAACTAGCGCTGCTACTCACCCACGACACTCAAAAGATCACCAGCGGAGAGAGGGACACCTACCCACACCGGGGCATTGATGAATCAGTTCCGCTCTCCGCAGCAAGAAGAGGTCTCTCGCGAGCTAAGCACAGCAGAAGTAGGTTCAAGCACTCGAGCGCGCGGTGAGCGGGCGTGTCCCCCCACCTTGCCGAAGCCCGTCCTTGTTCTCCCCCCAACAGGTATAGGTAGGTAAGCCTGCACGTACGAGTAGCAGCGACAATCTCGACCCTTGCTTGGTACGTGCGTAGGTCTGCCGAGCCGTAGTTTTTTCTGCCTGGTCCTTCCTTCCCTTCCCAAAGAGCAGACGAAGCAGTGCCACTGGTGGTAGGTAGTTAGAAACGTGCCGGTCACATCTACCCACACCACCACCCACACAGCTGCAGCAGCAGGAGAGAGAGGTGGTTTTTTTCTTTTTCGCAAAGAAATTACTGCTGCTCCGACGAGAAAAATATAAAAAAATCTACGATTTTCCCGTGTATATCGTCGACGACCAAGACTGCTCCTCCTCCTGCTTTACAGCTATTAATAGCTGACTTCAAGCCAATGCTGTGCTGTGCGTGGCGTGCAGCAGCAACGTGGGGCTTGATAGCAGACAACCTCAGGATGATCAGCAGGGGAGAGGAGCAGAGTAGACCACACACAGCCACAGCCACAACCTTTTTGGTGACGATGATCCAGTCAGTCAGCAGTGAAGGATAAATGGCGAGAGAGAGCAAAGAAGAAGAAAGAGTAAATCGGTGGGGGGCGGACGATCCAGTCACCAGAATTCGAATTTTACTGAAATGGTTCAGTTGCAGAAGGTCGTTCTGTCGGATTGTTTCAGAACAGAAACAGTTTTCAAGTTTCAATATTTGATGGCATCTTTGCCACTCTGTCCGGAAATATACTGACCGTTTATTCGTTCATGTTATTTGTATAGTGGTGCTTATATTTACGGACATATTGGTTGTCCATGTAAGAATAAGCAAGTCGCCTTGTGTGCTTGGATCGACCTGTGCACTACTCGACGCGTGTACGAGTACCGTGCTCGTCGCTCGTAGCGCACAGCAGCAGGTTTATTTGCCAGGCCTAGACTATGCCAAGAAATAGAGAGTGGGAAGAAGGGAGTATTTTGACGGGCGTGTGGTTGTACAGAAGTACTGCTTGCTTTCGAGTACGAGTACACTGCTTGTAGCATGATAAATGCAAGAAAGGAAGACAGAGATTTTTTTGCAGGAAAAAAATTAAAATCCCGACGCGGTGATACCACGCACTACTCGTACGCACCACGCCGGCATGTGAACGAAAACATGAAAACACACCGACACCGACCCGCGACCACCCTTTTGAGTCTGGTATAGGCTGGGGCAGCATATATTTCCATCCCAGTTTCTTACCGTACTATGCCTGGTCCGAGAGAAGACGCAGTTTAGTAGTGCTACTGGTTGTAGGTACGATCGTATGATGATGTGTATAGAGTGCCCTGTTGCGTGCTGTATGTACGAGTACGTCGCTCGCAGTACAACATGCGGAATGATGATGGGTCTACTAAACTCGAGTGAGTGCAGGGATTTTGATGAATATCTACATGACATATCATACCACTGCTTTTATCGGGCTATCTGTCTGTTCAGTACGGTAATCACAAGCAAGTAGACGAAAGTGTTCGCAGAAACAACACTTTTTTACAGGTTGTTGTTGTTGTTGTTCCCACATGAACTCGTCAATCGCCATGTCCTTGTCCGCGTGGTCACGTTCACACACGAGACAGGCTCCAGTAAACAAATACACACCACCACAGGCCGCTGTAATATACCGGTAGCTATATTAGCTGTAGCAGCAGCAGAGGTCTCAATTCAGCTCATCATCATACTTTTAATATTAACATGCGATTTTCCACTATTCAAAATTTCCATCCAAAAAAATTGACCAATCAGAAAACTGCTGCTGTTGTTGTTGTTGTGGATCCACTGATTGATACCAAAATGTATACAGACGACACGCTGAGTACGCATTCACTCTCGTTTTCTTAGAGACCAGTGCACAGTACGCACGAGCACATAATACGCGGCGCTCACAATGTTACACGCCTTCGCGGCACGCGCGCCCACGCTTTTGACCTGCAACGAGAGGAGGCGCGTGTGCCACGCTGTGGTGACCAAACAATCCCACCGTCAAAGGACCACACCCACACACGCGCGCCGCCGTTTCCGCGACCACGGCGTCGGCGGCGGTGCTTGCGAGCCCTACGAACCGAGGTGGTACGTACCGTTTGTCTCGCAAGGATAACACACCTCTCGGAGGAATTTCCAAGTCGATTTCCTCGACCGTGGGGGGAGATTGCAAACCCCAAGCGATGTATGTGTTAGTTTTGTAAAGGATAGACCACAGCAGTGGACTGTCCTTGATAAACGAACAAAATAAGTAGCTTTGGGTTCAATTCGCCCTCCCACCGATAACCTTCTCCGAGGTTGATCAAGCCCCTAATCAGCGCCTGGTATATCCTTTAGATTGTCCTTTTCTCGCTTCTTCTTAGTCGTGAGTTTCCTTTTATAATAATAGGGGTTCACTCCACTGCCGACCCTCTGGTCGAGTGTTATTTTTTTCGTGGTTCTTCTCTCCACTTTATTTCCATTCTTTCACACAGCAGAAAAAGGGGAAAAACGACTTTGTTGGTGGGAATCGAACCCGCGAGACTTATTTTGTTTGTTCACAAAGGATGGACCACTGAGAGAGCCACTCAAACTTTGTAAACGAACAGTATGTGCCCACGGAAAGATCTCGACGAAATCTGCCCAAAGCCTCCTTAATGATCGTTGTGTGTGCCCCCTCTTGTTGCGGACAAAAACGGCTCAGAAAATCGATCCAGGGGGTGTGTTTTCTTGCGTGTTACCTACAGTATAATAGTATATCATACGGTATGTAAAGAAAGAAAATGCCTCCTCCCCGTGACCCCCCTGACGTCCGATGACTATTAATACGTATACCGCCCAGATGTACTCTTCGACATTGTTAGCATATCATATGAGCTCTCGCAGCTCTCTATTCAGTCGCGGAAACGACGGCTACACACAAATGCTTCGCGCACACCCCCAATCTACCATCCACACATCCACACCGACATCGGGCGGGAGGAATTGACAGCGGCATTACACCAGCCTTCTGGTGGAGAATTTTCGACGATCCTGACACGTTCCCGGCGGAGTTTTGGCGGGGTTTTTTTTTGCTGTCCAGCCTCACCGCGTTGGGGCAGAGGCGTCAGGCGGTCGCCGTCGGTATGACGGGGACGAAGCTCATGTATACCTCAGGGGCTACGCGACAGTGGCGAGCGAGGCCGGAGATGGCCAACCGTGAGGTGCGGCAGTTTGGGGGCGCTGCCCCGCCGGGGGAGTCGAACAAGTGGCACGCGCGCTAAAAGATTTTGACGGCTGGCTCATTCGCACCGAATGCTCCAACACTCGCACCGACTGCTCCAACGCATTATCCGCGGTAACAAGGACGGCTGTGCTTGCTGAGAGCTGGTCACACCTGCTTGCCGGCGTTCAACGCCACTCGCGACCAAGTGCTTCGGGAAGAGACCACAGCTGATGTACTTTTCTATCGGATGGATGCGAGGGAGGCAACGGAGATAATTGCTTGCCCCAGCGGTGTGCAGCAAGGGAGTCATATGGGGCTGGTGATGTTCTACTTGTCGTTGAGAACAAGGCTTGTCTTGCCCTCTTGGACAGGACCGACAATCAATACCACTGGCCTTGAGCGCCGTCCTTTCATAAGCTTATCGGAGCTGGAGCTTGCGCAGCGATCAGTCGACTGACCCCGACTGACCGCGCTTCCTCCTGTGGGCTGCCTGACGTAACTCAAGAGGCGCGCACCACACGTCCATGCGGAGATCCCGCAAATAATAGCTGAAGCGCTTCCATGGGAGAGTTCGGGGGGGAAGGGGTGGAAACCTTCCCGTACATGGGCGGTATTACCCTCGGCTTCAAGGGAGTCGCGGAAAACACCATGCGAGCTATATTCTTCCTTCGGCGCGAGAGCGAAACGGCATCGGCATGGGCATCGTTGGCAACCCCTCCAAGGCCGTGGCGCTACCTCTCCTCAAGGGTACCTCCCAACGGCGGAAGACATATCTATATCGCCCCTGCAGGCAAGGTTTTAAACATCAGACAGATCATGATCTAGATCACCTAGACCCTGTATTTTCCGTTATGAGATGGGTGTCGTGCAAGAAGAGCCGTACCATACAGATCCCACCAGGCAAAACATGTGCGCAAGGGCCGTGTCACACAGATCCCACCCGGCAAACATGATCTACTGCTGTAGTTCGTGCAGACAATGTAAATCAGGGATCTACTATACCTGCCCCGAAATATCTAGATCATGAATCGCGGATCTGATCTGTACGATGGATGCAAGGGTTGACGTTCGCATCGGGGAGGAGGGTAGGGGTGGCAGTTAGTGGTGGGCGTCACGATCGGCACCGACGTGTGCGCGGTAGAGCGCGCGGTGGGATGAAATCATTTCGTGCATGGCCGTAGTCGTATGACCATAAACCCTCGCATCCCGACAATGCCGGGACGGAGCACGTTGGGTTTTCACCAACCAAGCAGGCATAAGCGCGCGGTGGGGGTGGTTTTGAGACGGAAGGCGCGGATAGCTTGGTGCGTTGCCTGGCAGGCAGACAGGGGTATGCTAGACAAGCAAAAATGGCCGCCCTCATACCACCGAATACCTCGTCTCCATGATCGGGTCATCATGGACACGGCTATGTATAGTGCACCCCTCCAAGAATACAGGAGGGGCGGACAACGTGGAGCGCAGTCGGCGTACAAACGTATCGTCGAGCTACCGGGGTGAGCGGCGAAGGCACAACCACCCTTCGAAGACGACTGTCCGGGCGATCGGCTGACGATGAGGAAGGCCTCACCAGCAGGCCCACGCGCGACCGGGCATGACGAGATCAGGAGGGGCTCGGGTTGCCGTCAGATGGAAGCGAGGAGGATGTCCGCTTCGATCCGGAGCAGGGTTGGAATTCTACGGAAGGTTCTGGTGGACCTCACGGGCCCTTTGGGGGAACGGATGGAGAGGGGGCTTAATACCTAATCAGGAACCGTCAACCGGTTCGGACAGAGTCTGCGGGAGATCCGCGACACGTGGCGGTGGGTTCCCAGCGAAGCAATAGCCGGCATCGTTCCCGAATATTGGCTGAAGTGGGGTTTCACCGGAGCAGGGAGTAGGATCCCGCCCCGAGGCCTCCGGATATCTCCGGAGATCGACATGTTCGCGGTGTATGATGCAACCAACAACAATCCCCAGAAACCTCAACATCAACTACTTGTAGGTAAGCTGGATACCGGTTGTGGCCATCACGCCGCGCACGCACGCCGCTGCTCTGGACCAGCTGCGTTCGAGACGGTACGCCCGCCGGAACCGGACAACTCCCTGTAATAGGGGGGGCAGGAGAAGATCGGAATTTTCTCCGACGAGGCCCGTCACAGGAATCTGCCGGAAGAACGGTGGGAGCTACCACCGCCTGCTTTGGGGGGCGGTCAACAAATCTGGTTAGAGTCATGCATGCCCGTCTCAGAATTTGCGAGCATATAATAGGCAGACATATAATATGGTGGGTACCGAGGAACATGTGGTGGCGACGTACCTATCCATTCTGCAGCGCAGTGTACATACAAACATAGACACACAGCACACGCTCGCTCGCGTATACATCCCCCCCAGCTGGAGTACAGGTAAAAAACCAGCACCAGCCGCTGCTTCACGTAATCTCCCGCGCTCTCAAGCGGTTTGGAGTGCCTCACCAAGCGGGAAGTAATGAGCCCTTCAACGCGGACAGGAGCTTGGCGGGGCATCGTAACCCTGTTAGGAGGTCTTCGGGACGTGTCGGCCGGGAAGTTCCATGACAAGGCGAGAGTTAGAAGAGCGGATGGGAGGATTGGGCGGAGGGGGCGACCGGGGGGGGGGAGGGGGCTGTAGTGGGTATCGCCCACCACGCGGACCAGCAAGAGCGCGGGTGTAATACACGCCTGCGCGGAGGCAATCCTGATCATGATGGACCAGCAGCCGCTAACTCCGAGGGGCGCGACCAGGCGCCTACACTTTAAAGTCGACAGGGACAAGTCAGTAAGCGTCCTTCTACGAGTGGAACCACAACAAACTGGCCATGTTCGCGATCGAAAGCATTGGGCGTCTCGCGGTAGGAGCCAGCAACCTCGTCGACTAGCTGGCAATGAGAGTGTGGTGGGCGGGCGGGACGATAGGGGATGCCTGGCTAGGAAAGAAGAGAGTGCACATCAAGGAGGGCCTCTTGTACTTGTACTACAGTAGTACTATACAACAGTAGTTGTAGTAGAATTAGTATGTTGAAACGAGCCAGATGCCAGTTTAAAAACAATGATTACATAGTCATGCGTATACCGGTCCTTAGGCAGAGCTTTGCCCCAAACGGACAAGGAGCATACTTTGTGTTTTCGCGTGCGGCAAAACAATGCACGGTAAGTCATACACACGTACTGCGCGCGATCGAAGTATCCCACGCAGCTTGCAAAGTTGAGATTCGACGAAATCCTCGATCTCACAGCTGACGTTTT
>JAYJME010004451.1:0-10930 GCA_036873775.1 Costaria costata
CACGAATTGAGTACACCCCCCCCTCCCTCGGCAGTCTGACCAAGTCTGACACGTACTTTTCTCTCGTTAATCTTGCCGACCCCCCCCCTTCGCACTCCCCCTCCCACCCTCCATTTCTTCATATATAGAGGGGTTACGCTATACTATTGTCTAGAATGTATCTGGCCGGAAACGACATTATAGCCGCCCACGCCAGCAACATCATGTAACGCAGTCCCCTCCCCCCCCCCCGCTTCCAACATGCCACCATGAACCCCATAACACCTGTACCTACCAACCCTTGAGGAACAAGGTGGGGCTTCCCGTACGCACAAAATTATCCCAGACTGAAACCGTAAAACAACAAAAAAAATGAAAAAAATGCAAGGGTGCGTTTTGTAGGGTATTTACTCTGGGGATACCCGGGTATCTACCCGAGTATGATCAAAACAACCAGGTTTGGTCCCCGAGTACCCCAGAGTATCACTCGGGTATACAGAGTATTACCCGGGTATACAGAGTATCACTCGGGTATACAGAGTATTACCCGGATATACATAGTATTAATCGGGTATACATAGTATTAATCGGGTATACAGAGTATTGCCCGGGTATACAGAGCAAGTATTACCCGGGTGTACAGAGTATTACCCGGGTATACAGAGTATTATCCGGGTATATCGCACCCTTGGAAAAAATGCAACACACTCTCTGGTACAGCACAGGTTCTACAACTGCACAGAATCGGGATTCGTATTAGCGTACCGGGTACCTTTTTTTTTAACGTACGGCACGTGCCGACACACTTATTGTAGCACCATCAAGGGACGTACCCTGACCAGCGATGTAAATAGGGAGAAAATCTATGGGGCTACTATTATCATCATGCTGCTACTGTGGACTATTAATACGTACGACAAACCATCGAGTATCGAATACCGAATACCAAATACCAGAGTATACAGTATCACAATATCGAATGCCGAGTATCACATACCGAAGTAGAAACATACCAAAAATCAAATATCAAAACACCAAGTATCAAAATATCAAATATCGAAACATCAAACATATCACACTATTGAACATCAATATCAAAATCACAATATCAAACCGCACAACACCAAAATATCACAATGACTACGTACCGACAGGAGGTCGAGCATCGCCGCTGTCTAGACCACTGGCTTCGTCTTCTGCTGTACCAGATACACTACTACTGTATGATACTATTGTACTAAGTAGCTGATGTCGCCGTAGCATGGCAAGCGCGGGGCGACGATATTGAGGAACGTCCGTCAAGAGAGGTTTGTCCCTCACCCCGCACCAGATGCTGCAATCTGCCCCCACAGTCAACTACGTACCATAACGTGATTACAAATACCGCCATGATACCGCCGTACAATGTCATGCCACAGCATGGAATACCGTACCATGGCATAGCATAGCATGGAATAGCCAGTAGCATAACACGGCAGCAGGTATAATCGCACAGCACACCACGGCACGGCAAAGTATAGCAGCATATCATGCCACAGCGCACCATACCGCAGCAAACCTTAACATACCACACCATACTATACCATACCAACTTTCGCTTCATATCGCCGCTGCAGGCGACAACAGTTTCCAAGCGCCAAACCCTTAAAAAAAAACATACTGCGGACATACCCGTACGTCAACGCGGGGCGAGGTTAACGTGACGCGGATACGTAACGTAAACTGGACGCTATTACGTCTAAAAATAGTAGAACGCTGCCTGAACATCGAAAACCGGGATACATGCCAAATTATGCCAAAAAGGTGATCGGTACAGCACGGCACGTCCGGACATCGGAAATCGGTACGTGCGGCCTTAAGTAAAACCAAAGAACATGTCGGAAACACGCCCCGTCGTAAACCGGTGCTGGTTTGTGACTACCCGGGTGGAAAATATAGCACCCCCCACGTGAACCGTCCCGAGCAGGCCCGTCGAAACCCTTTACACCCTCGCCCCCCCCCCCCTCTCCCCACCGTTATCTTCTATTTACAACTTTCCATGCGAAGTTAAGGTTTCGCTACAATAGTGGCGTTTTTAACGCCCCCGCCACTCGCAGAAAGTCTCCGCTCCTAGCCGGTTCTGCTCGTCCTGGCGAACGATAAAAGGAGGTACAGAGTAGTGCAGAACAGCGTGGTAAGGGTTAGTGGTACGGTTAAATTAGGCTGTGGGCGGGAGTTTCGACTGTAAACAATGTAATATAAGTTAAATATGAAAAAAGACATCTCAGATTACAAGAGAAAAATAAATAAAAACACCTATAATACATGCGCAAGCTTATAAAACTAAAACACGACACGTTAGCTTACGATATATACCGGTAACATATAAAAATGCACTTCAGCTGAGAGATCGAGAATTTCGTCGACACTCATCCATCTTTTGCAAGCTGCGTGGAACACTCATGAAGTTACTGCGACTCCATTAGCCCACTGAACCCAAGTTCTGAGGGGGGAAGCTCCTTGCGTAGGGCCAGGCGCGGACTGCCACCAGCTGGAGAGACATGATATAATTCAAAAGGTTCAGGCTAGGATGTTAAAGCCCTATTCAAGGTTGTTTTCGTTAAATTTGACAAAAACCCTATAGGAAACAAAAAACGGTTTTTAGGGACAAAAGTACTTGGAAATAGTGTGGGATACTTTTTGGGGTAGTAAAAGAGTCCTTCACGCGCTGACCCGGTCGAGAAATCGCCGGTTTGCTGCACCACATTCGTGTAGGAAAGCTAGCCGGATGGAGATCGAGAGGTCACACCACAAACGCGTGCGTAAAAGTCGAATGACGAAAGGGATACGAAATAAGCGTTGGGACCGAGAGCTTCCTACCGTCTTTTCGGCCGGTGAAAATACTTGGAAACGAGTGTGGGATACTGGTAATTAGTTGCAGTAGTGTCGATGATCGCAATCATATCGATTGGATTTCTCGTCTACCGGTATCGTATCATATCGAAATCAATTATCGTTCATCCCATCTATTATCTTTACCCTACTTCTCTCACTCCCTTCATTTCGTAGATCCGGGGTCAGATGCGTAGCGGCCACCCCTCCCACCTCCCCACGACACCCATCCCTAAAAAAACGCAAGCTGTACCATACCGAGCGCACGATCGATCGATCTCACCTGTATAAGACAGAGCGGTCAGAACGTTTGCTGCCTGGAGGCAGTTGGTGCCATCGCCGAAGGCGTCATCGAACGCGAACAGGGAGTCCTCCGTGATACACTCTCCCCCCCCAGACATCGCCTTCGAACAAACAACAAAACCAGACAATACAGACAGACAATACACACACGTTAGAAATAGGAAATACAGTACGATATGCTTAATGAGATACTACTGTATACCCAACCACATACATACATATATATATATATATACTGGTACATACAAAGAAGTTAGAAATAGGTACAGTATGCGAAATCATATAGCTACAAGTACATAAAATACATGTTAGAAGTAGTTATGCAAAATGATCAGCTATCCTCCAGACATGGCCTTCGAAGCAACAACATAACCAACAAACTAGTAGGTACTTAATGCTACAAGTACAAACCCAACTACTTTCTATTAATAAGAACAAAACCGACATACACATAAGACACAATAGAAAGTTACTATTAATAGGATACACCGGTGCCCGGTACTAATAGTCTATAAGCGCAACCAAACTCTAACTACAAACAGACATCAGTACTAGTGGTCCCCGAATAGTGCCGGTTGAGTAGTGCCGGTTGCCCGCTATAGTGCCTGTGAAATCGCTTGGCACAGATGGGAACAACCAGTATTACTATTAATAGTGGTAGTATGCGGAATAGTGCCGGTGGCCGTTACGAATAGTGCCGGTATTTCCGTCTGGCACATGCCGGCCCAATAGAGGGCCCACTACTGTGCACAGGCATGATATGTTTCCTCACCTCCCACAGCACCCTCAACACCAACGACTCCTGGTCCTCAAAATCGAACACCGCAGCGTCTCTACACCGCGATAACCGTGTCGGGTCCAACTTGGCCCACTCTTGCATCGTTGTCGGCATGTACGGACAACACCGCCGCACAGCACACCGGGCGCTGCACAAGGCGATTGGCGACAGAAATGAACAATGAACAACATCAACGGCAATAACAACAAAAGAGCCGTTGAGGGTGGGTGGATGGAGGGTGTGAGAAGCGTCAGCGTATGTAGTGAAAACTCGACGTGCTCCGTCCTGGCATCATAGGGATCCGAGGGTCTCTATGGTCATACGACTACGGCCACGCACGAATTGAGTCCCCCCACCCTCCTGCCAACCCCCAAGCCCCGCTCAAACAACGCCTGCCTCACCTGTTAACCAACAGCGGCTCCGGGGCAGCGTCGTGACCAAGTGCATCAACACCCCCATCCCCCTTCACCACCAACACGCCTCCTCGGTTGCTGTGCGTCGTGTACATCGGGGCAGAGAAAACGGTCACTACGCCTTCGCCGATGCCCGACACCGGGGCAGTCCCTTGGAAGTGCTGGTGGTAGCCTTCCCCCTGGTGTGCAAAATGTCATAGGTCAGTGGGATGTCATATCGATGTGAGTGGGATGTCATATCGATGTGAGTGGGATGTCATCTCAATGTGAGTGTCATGTCGATATCTGAGGGATGTGATGTCGATGTCATGTCGAGTGAGTGGGGTGTCATACCAACGTGAGTGTGGTGTCATGTGAGTGGTATGTCATGCCAATGTGAGCGGGAGGTCATGTCGGGACCCCTGGAATTGCCGGCGTAGTACCCTTCCCCGTGATGTGCCATGTCAACCACAACGTCAGTGGGATGTGCATGCCATTGCAGTGTTATATATAATGCCCCGTGATGTGCCATGTCAACCACAACGTCAGTGGGATGTGCATGCCATTGCAGTGTTATATATAATGATGATAGTGCTTCTTTCTGCAGCGAGAACGGGGATAAACAACTAATTATAGGCTCGAGTTTGCGGGAGAAAACCACAGCCCAAACATAATAATTTACCGGTTTTAGTCTTGTTCGGGGGTTCAGGATTAGGGTTTTTAGGGTTACACTTGTAGGGCTAGGTACCAACCCCCTGTAAAAAGAACGGAACAGGACTAAGACCAGGATATACTGTTTGGACTAAAACCAGGATCTACTGTTTGGGCTGTGGTTTTATCCACAGCCTGGAGCCCGGAATGGCAAGGGGGCGAGGGCGGTAGAGTCTGTGCCGTGAGCATCATTGCCGAGGCATACCGTACTCTTCCTCTTGCCGCAAAAAGGTTCGTGTGAAGTTCAACCGGCAGGGAACAAGGCACATTTCGGAGTTCCCATTTCATGTGTACACCAGTTAGCCTCCGGAATGGAAAACCATTTCATATGTATACATACGCGTACCTGTTACAGCAGTAAAAGCCTTCTGAAGGGAAAAAACCTTTTCATCGACTATTTCGACGATACGACGGCACTATTTTGAGTCCCCTTAAAATATAAAGTCCGTGTAACGGTATAAGGTGATGTATTACTATACACTGACCGTACTCCTTTTGCTACTGAAAAAAATCAACCCACACTAACCCCAAGTTCGTCCCCAACAATTGTTGCAGTTTGCTGCCGCCAAACACCACAACACGCCTCAATCAATGGAAAACTTCAACCTTTCATTCGATTATTTCATTAATTCGACAATACAGCAGACAGAAGCCCTATCAAGTATCACCCTGTCCGGACATACAGAGTACATTTGTATAAATATTCACACTAACGCCCAAAAGCCCTCTCCATCCGAATAGAGTTACATTATATACTAGCAGAAATCCCAGAATCCTGAGAATCGCAAATATTCACGACAACGTCCTCCGCTTGAACAACTTCACCTGTACGGAGTGCGCGCGAAGAATTCCTCTCAAGGAGTTCGCCTTCAAGAAGGCGTTCACGGCTCCCCAATCGTACGACCAAGAGCATCCCCTGACGAGATTTGGCTGGAAGCCGCCCTGTTGGTTTGCCTCCAACGGGGGCAAGTCGTCGTCGTCGGTGCGTCCTCCCGGCACTGTTCGTCGCACCTGCATACAGTACATCATGCATGACGGTTATCGATGGTAATTATTCACGGTTATCGATGGTTATTTCTCGTGCTGCTTGTTGTTGGCTATTGTTTTATTACTCCCACACCAACATCAACTCGCTCCCTCCCTCCAAATTGTGAGGGGCCGTCGCTGGGAACATGAACGGTAAGATCAATATCACAGTCGGCACAAAAACTTTACATCAACACCAACACTAACACTAACACCGAGAGGTCGTCGCCAAGGTCCGAACTATCAACATCAGCATCAGGACTACGTAGTTTCAGCACCAATATCAAAATCACCATCCATTATCAACATCAGAATCAAAATCACCATCAATTATCAACATCAGAATCAAAATCACCATCCATTATCAACATCAGAAACAAAATCACCATCACTTATCAACATCAAGACCAAAACCAACATCAACACCAACACCAGCATGCTGCTATGACAAACCGAGGCGTCGTCGCTGGGGTCCGAACACAGCAAGTCCGACAGCGCACGTAGATACCACTTGCAATATTCAACCTCAAATCAACATCAAAATCACCATCACCTTCAAATATCAACATCAAAATCAACACCAATCATGAGCATCGCCATCGATTATCAACACAAATACCAAAATCAACATAATTTATCAACACCAATGATCAACATGCTGCTCTCAAAACATATTACATACCGAGGGATAGTCGCTGGGGTCCGACCACAGCAAGTCCGACAGCAGGATCAGTTTCAATATCAATCTCAAAATCAACATCAATTATCAAATATCAACACCACCATCAAATATCACCATCAAATATCAACATCAACACCAAAACTAACATCACTTATCAACATCAATCAACACCGAATTAATACCACCCAGGTACTGGTATCAATTATCACCATTAACATGCTGCCAAAATCTGACATACCGAGGGGTCGTCGCTGGGGTCCGACCACAGCAAGTCCGACAACAGAGTCCCATCCTCCGGCTCCACGCGACGGTCCAAGCGGCGGATGTCGTCGACGCTTTTCAACCGGGGGGAGATTCCCCCGTGGACACAAAAGAGGCTGTGTGCGCATCACAACAACAATGGCAACGATCATGTCAAAAAACAAAACGAGGTTAGAAGAAGAACAACAAAAATTGGAAACGATCGGAGCAAACGAAACAGAGGGAACAAGCACAGCACATTTTGTAACGACCAGAGCAAACGTAAACGAGGGAGGAGACACAACAAAACACCACCACCACCAGCAAGAGCAACGGCAACAACACCACCAACAACAACCTAAAAAATTGCAAGTGTCAGAGCACAGCAGAGCGATATCAACAGCAGTAAGGCCCTGTCTAAAAGACGAAATATTATCTGAAAATATTATCTGAAAACAAAAAACGAAGAGCAGAATTAAAGAACATTTGAGCCTTATTGGTCAGATAAGTGAAATTAGCAGTACGTTCATTTTTAGTTTTTTTTTAAATGCCAGACCTAATAAATTTGATCTGAAATGGGCCAATGTTATCTGACTATGGGATACCCATGGCCATGAGGAACGTAGGATGTCCGGTTCGCAAGCGCACGGTGGGTGGGGTAGTGCGTGGGGCTGCTGCAGGGCCTGCCCGCCATCAAATCCAGCATATATGGGTAGGGTATGGCCAAGCAGTGCCTATGCAAGAAACCGGAGGGTCAGAAGGTGGCTGTGGCGATATATTTTACGATGAGAGTGCCACAGAGCGGCCCAATATCTGCCGACAAACGGCGATGACCAAAACACAACTTCCAGAGCCTCCCCGAGGGAGCGGGTTGGACCACGAGCACCGCCTGCTCTAAGGGGTGCCTCGCGTGTGCGAGTTGGGTGTGCTCAGCTGCGTCGTCGGGTGCATTCGCCGTGAGTCGGTATACTGTGGCGGTTGAAGTATTCCGTGATTCAAAAAAGAAGTCGCACCGCGAGTTTTTGCGAACGTTTTCGTTTTTTTTTTTCAGAGAATATTTGCTCTCGTTTGGACACAGCAGCGTTTTTTATCAAAAAAACAAAAGGCTGTTCGTCATTTTCAGATAATATTTTCAGATAATATTTCCTCGTTAAGACGGGCCCTTATATGGTGCTAAAAAAAATAGGGGCATCTACGAAGTATGCTTTTTACAAACCCCATTAGAGCCGGAAACGGTTTCTGGGGACAAAACTACTTGAAAATAGTGTGGGACATTTTTCTCAGTGCCAAAAGGGTTAAAAGGGCTCTTCACGGGTCATGACCTCATCATATCCTCTCGGGTCGGGTCAGGAGCTTCTTGAATTCTCACGAGTCGGGTCGGGTCGGGTCAGGTCAGGTCAGGTCGGGTCGGGTCAAGAGGCTTTTTTAAGAGCTCCCCTTACAATCTGGTCGCAGGGATTTTTAGGTGGGCAGGCTGTTCATTCACCACAAACGGGATCAGACGGGACAGGAAGCAGCCCCTGCTGGTGGGGCCAAGGTAGGGGCGTAGACCCAACCCAACCCCTAAGCCTTGACCTTAACCCTAACCCGGATCCGAACCCGCACCCAAAACGGGCCAAAACTCAAATTGGAACGCGGTCTGCGCCGCGTTCACCTCAATAAAATAAAATAAAAACTCCGAGAAACTTATGCAAACTAAGTCCTCGGCCGATAAGAGCGAGGAACATTTGCCCTCAAAGATAGATCCCTGCGACCAGATTGTAAGACCTACTGCTTTCTAACACGGGTCGAGTCGGATCACCCTGACCCGGCCAGGCCCGACCCGACCCGACACGACCCGACACGACCGGACCCGACCCGACCCGACCCGACCCGCGATTTTTTTTTTGAGGATTCGCCGTAGACTATGCCCCCCACCTCCCCCCGCCGAAATAGCTGAGTTGTGTGTCTTTGCTTGCAGCTGCGTTGAGCCAAAGCCAAGGTCGTGCAAATAGGATACTTGGTGCATACTACTGGTATGTTCTTTGGTGTATATGTATGCGAGGAGTGTGTTTCATTTCACTCATCTACTATTACTGGGGACCATAGTTAATAGGACCTACTGTAGACACAATAGGACCTACTGTAGACACCAAAACCCGTATATTTCCCTATTTTTGCTAACAATATTTTGTCCATAGTTAATCGGACCTACTGTAGACACAATAGAAACCTACTGTATACACTAAAACCTATATATTTCCCTATTTTTGCTAACAATAGTTGGTCTTATTTACTATGGTCCCCCGTAATATTGGCACCAGGCGGCAGGACAGCCGCCTCTCACGCCGTGCGCCCCCAGTGTCGCGGGTGGAAGCCGCTCGCTGGGTTGCCTGGTGTGTGCGCTGCTGCCTCCGTTCCGTGTGCTCTGCTGTTGATGTCCGACTTTCTGTCGAGACAAAGGAACCTCTGGTAGTCACACGAGCACACACGCACACACCGGGGGGTGGACACGGACAGCCAGCTACGAGGCCAGCGACGGGTCGTACCGGCCAGGGAGAGCGCCAACCAGCGACGGGGCCGAAGCAGCAGGCGGACCAGGAAGGGGAGATCAGCGTCAGACCCCCCGAAAAATTACAGCAGCCAGCGACGTAGGTAGCGATTTCTCTTTAGTTTCTTCATTATTTGTATTACTCCTGATTTCCTTTCATTTTTTTTTTTTTTTTTGTTTTCCCTCCTCCGCACTCCAGGATTAGTAGAATTATTGGGACCACCGTCCATCATCCACTACCGCACACACATCGACGACGGTAACAAAAATCCTGCTTGCGCAAAGTTCCTAGCAACAGCAATACATCCCAACTTAGAACAGAAACCCGCGACAGCCGGGTCGAGGGAGCAGTCAACCCTTTTACTATATATACCCCAAAAGTATCCCACACTATTTCCAAGTACTATTGTCCCCAAAAAAACGTTTCCGGCTCTAAAGGGGTTAAGCTACTCCTCGATTCGAGTGAGATCAACGAACTATGTAGCATGCCTCGTCCAAGGTCAAGTCAATATTGCCGCCCAAGTCGTCGCAGAGGACCACCTAGGCGCACTACGAGTACGACGGGCAGCGGTGCCCTCTGCTACGCGTTGGACGGCAATGTCGACTTCATCTTGGGACGACCCGCGCTACTATAATAGCTCGCCCACCATTCGATCGAACCTGTCGCTTGATGAACCCTTTTACTACCCCATAAAAAAAGTATCCCAAACTATTTCCAAGTAGTTTTGTCCCCCCCAAAAAACCGTTTCCGGCTCTAAAGTGGTTATAATAACCATCTTTGGGGGGCTACCGCGTATACCGACCAAAAACGCCGCCGAGTGCGATCTAATCAAGCATACAGCATATCAACAGGAAGAGCTTACTTGGTACACAGCAGTATCTACCTCCAGCTTTTGTTTCACTTACGTGCGAGTTTTTCTGTTTTGTTTTTGTGACGTGGCATTTATTTCCCCATCGCTGATTGGTTATCATAGTTTCTTGAAGATTTTTTTATCCCAGCAAGCAATCACCGGGACACTTTCCCCCCCCCCAAATTCTACGTCTAAAATCTATCCATTCTCACCCCCTAACAGCAGTACGAGTATCACCATGCCGCGCGCGTGATTTGTAAGCGCCACACACTTAAAAACGTCGTTTTGAGACGCGGCATCCCAACACGAAAAAACGAAACCCTGAAAAGGCATCCCTACAAAAAAATAACGAAACCCCCCAAACTTGAAAAGTTACGGGATGTTTTGTTCCCCTAATAATGCCGGGACGGTGCGAGGTCCTTGTTGCGGGGTACTCGTCGCGCTTCGCAACGCTTCGCAACGGAGCAATGGCGCGTCACAACGCCCCCCGACGGCTTGCTGTGCTTCGTGTCACAGTTATCAGTGTAGACATCACCGAGGTCCACACTACTGTTGTTACGGTGCAGC
>JAYJME010004452.1:0-10930 GCA_036873775.1 Costaria costata
TGTTGTTCGCGTATAAAGGACCTGGCTCAGTGGCTCAGTGGTCTATCCTTTTTTTAAACGAACAAACGAAATGCCGGGTTCGATTCCCACCAAACTCTCCACTTGATTTTCCCTTTTTTGCTGTCACAGAAAAAAAAGTAAAAATACGACTCTGGTGGGACAGAAAAAAGGAAAAGTACGACTCTGGTGGGACTCGAACCCGTGATTTGTTTTTTGCCTCGCAGAAAAAGTGGAAGTACGACGACTTTGGTGTATTTTATACAGGATGGACCACTGAGTTGAGCTACTCAGTCAGCGCCGACTGAGTAGCCCAGTGGTCTGTATTCTTCATAAAATGAGCAGGTGTTGGTCATTGAGTTTTTGTTCCGGGCGCCCCCTGTGACCCAGTCCATGGGTTCGCATTCGTTTTGATTGACTGCATGCGGCCTGATGGGATAGAGATGGCGGCGAATAACGCTACTCGTAGGCCAAGTGGAACGGAAGACCGGTCGAATTTGAGGTATCATGAGCGGGGGGTGGGCCACGCTTCGCCACAAGTTAAAGGTGGCCACTTGCGGTCAGCCGTGTTTGTGCGGTACAGCCCCTCTAATAAGAATCCGGGATACTATAGTTCAGGCTAGAATTCTTATTTTAAGAAAGGATGTGCTCCCACACTAGCTTTTAGTGTAACCGCTACCAAATTTCTTATTTTTTCCGGAAATCTAAGGCTGGGTCTCTTTCTTATTCCTAAATTTTAGAGACGTAAGGTTCGTAGTGTATTAAGGAGTTGTTGGGGGCGCTAGAATGTCAATCGGTGCTGGTAAAGCGCACGATTCTTCTTGGTCAATAGTTATCATTGCTGTAGCTTACCTTCTGGGTGGCTTTTGTAGCGAGGGGGATGATAGACGAGTGGTCTTGGGTGGCCTGCAAGGTCATAACAAAGCCAACCCTAAGCCCTTAGACTTTACCAGGTACTTCGTACACGTAAGCAGCTGAAACCATGCCTGATACACGAAAAGCACCATTTTCTTACGCACGTACAGGAAGCAAGCGTGTTCCTGTGTCGATTGCAACGTGTAGGATCCCCGCCGCTTAGCCGGACTTCTGAATCAAAAATTATTCCGTACGCATCGCCGCCCCCCCCCCCAAATGTTATGTTTATAGCCTCAATATATTACTTCGTATAAGGTTGTTTAGTACTACAGTATGGTGGACTCATTCGTACAGTCTGTATGATGCGAAAAAGTGCTCACCCGCACGCACTGCATGTAGAGCGTTCTCAGCACCAGCTGACAATCCGCCTGGTCAGTGTATCCGAGAGACCGATCCTCTCGCGCCCGCAACACAACCGACCGTCCAGCCCGCAACGCCTGCTTAACATCCCGCTCCAGACCGGCCGCATAGGAGTGGTCCAAGAGGGCCTGCCGCCAATCCAGGTGGTCGAACACAGCAGCACCCTGCCGCTGCTGCTTTGTCTGTCCATCTTCGTCCCCACAGAGTACCTCCTGGACAGGCTCCCGTTGCGGTTCCCCACTGAGAATGGTACTCGGATCGGCATCATCTCCTTTCCTTGAGGAAGAGACGATATCTTCCTCCGCGACATCGCCAGCCGCGTCATAAATCTTGCCGGCGACGTCATTGTCGCCGCTACACGATGATGAGGCACAGGTGCTGCTGCGCCGGTGTGGCCCGTCGATCCCCGCCAGATGGCCTCCTCCTCCCGATCCGTTCTTCTCAATATAGCAACGGCTACCACAAACCCCCGCTCCTATGTCCCCGGCCGTTCCTTCAACGGACAACCCCGGCATAAAAGCAGAGCCTTCGGTTGCCTCTGGTTGTTGATTGTTGGTGTGCTCGGTGCACGAAACCACCATCCCAGCCTGCCTCTCACGCAGCGGGGCATTTAGCACTGCTGGTGGCGGGATGGTTCCCGGGCGTCGACCGAGCCGCGGCCGCCGCGACCGCCGTACATCAATCGTCGCTCTGTGTTTATTGGCTTCCTCTGATAGAAGCAGCTCGTGTCGGTTCCGGTAGAGACTGCGGATGCCTGATACTGACGCACTCCTCATCATTCCGAGGCCATTCTTTTCGCCAAGTGGGTCGAATGCTCTGAACGCGGTGCAGGCGGCTCCTAGGTAGGGACTATTATGCTCCTCGCAGCCCCAGTCGCTACCACGGTGGTTTTTGTTGCGAGTGGCAATGCTGGCGATGCCGGCGTTGCTGTTGGCCACGACATGGTTGTTGTTGCTGTCGTGGTGGCGGTGTTGCACGTCATGGACGGCGGTGTTTTGGGCGCTGCTGCTGCTGCTGCTGCTGCTGCTGCTGCTGGCGGTGGTGTTGCGGACGCGATGGGCGGGCCTCCTTCTTTTTCTTAGCGGTCGGTTTGCAAGAAGAGCACTCGGCGCACCTTCGATACCACCATCACCGGTATGGTTTGGCCGACGTACTCGTAGCTTGATTTCTTCTTCTTGTTGCTCGGGTGTTTCAATTTTCGGCAGCGATACCGCACAGCAGTAGTTCGTGCTCGGCGCTGCTAGTCTTTCTTCTGCTGCTGTCTTTGGCTGACTTGCCAGCTTTTCTGTGGTTGGTGTTGGTGTTTGTGCTGTGGTTACCGGCTGCGTTGCCGCTGTAGTGGATGTCCTCCCCGAGATAGTTGGGGGCCGTGTATCAGACGCCGTCGTCGTCGTTGTTCTTGTCGCGTGTACGAGGCTTCGACGTTCTCGAAACTCTTTGGCCAAGCGGCAAAACTCTGCGTAAGGGTCCTCGCCCTCACCGCTGGGCATAGGAGAGCGCCTTTGCTGTCGCATTTAGCTAGAGGGGGCGGAGTGGGTGTCTCACAATATGGGTACGATGCACGAGGTACGAGGTAGGTACAGTAAATTAATTTAAATCTCGAGTCTCGCCGCATTCCGCGACGCGACGACGCGACGACGCAACGACGCAAGTACCGTTTCGGGCAAACACATGAAACCGTCAGCGGTGGAATTAAAAACCAAAACCTGGTATCATATGATACGAGTACGTATTTTACAGATATGATATCGTACGTGTGATACCAGGTACGTGATTGCGACCACGTATCTTGTCCTGGTCCTGTGTGCGTGTATGTGTGTGCGTGTTGTTCACAGTAAACCGTTCTCCTACTCGTCGACATTCAGCAACATGTGTACATGTGTACGGCATCAACCAAGTTTGTCGGGATCACACAAAGCCATTACGTGCCTTCGCCGTGTTCTTGACCCACAAAACATACCAGATAAAGTACCAAAAAAAAATACGATTGTTGAGGAGGTGGTCGGCATACATTTTGTTTCAGATTGTCCAAAATGCGTGGCGAAGCCGCGCTTGGGTCGGAGGCCTTAGCCTGGCTAACGTCATCACGGTTAGGGTTTTAGGGTTAGGTTGGGTATAGGGTCGATGCCCTCTCGTGATTCGTAAAAAGATAATACAACACTGAAAACAACACAAAAAACAGCCTAAAACCCCATTAAAGCGTAATGTATATTACCAGGTATAATAATATGTATTTGGTACTTGTTCTGGTACATATATATACATGGCTTGTGTGTCAAAGACTGGTAACGGCGCAATCATTGATACTCACTGCTCACTCGAGTAGTCTGTACGAGTACGTTACTCTATTTACCAGGTATTTATTTATTGAGCAAAAAATATACCAGGGTGGTACCTAGATAATACCACCAGGAGGTATCAGCTATTATACCTGATACTCGTACGTACAACATGTACGTAGTTGTTGCCTTTACGTTGATGGATGATGCCAGTATGCTTCTTTCATAATAGGTAGACCAACTACTGTACGAAGTACGCGTACTACAGGTAGACATCAACAGTACGAGAGTCAGCATACAAGAGCTCTATAAAGAGTGATTTTCTGTTATCAGGATGATGCATGTCATGTGTAGTCGCATCTCGCATGATAAGCCACAAAAAAATAGGGGGAGGGGACAGGGGCGCACAGAAAAAAAAACATGCCCAACACTCCCACACCCCCCCCCCCTCTGCAGGGTCCAAAACAATATTTTCATTCCATTAACGCTATACAAGCTTCCACATTGACACAAGTATGATGCACTGCCCGTTCAAACATGCGCAAGGAGGCCAGCCTGCACGTTTCCGAGCACCGATTTCTTCTGGGGTGAGGTACCGACCCGTCCAACGGTCGAAAGAGAATATGCGCGGTCGGTTTCCACATAAATCGTGTGGCGTTCTGGGGAGGGGGTACGTATTAACGGTCCCCTACCCAGCGTACCACTTGATGTTAGTGTGGCTATCACCCGCCCCCGCCCCCCGGAGGGCATATGGTGAAAAAAAGGCTGGGTTGGTCATAGATTTATTTTTTGGGCGCCATCGGGGGGGTTGCTGTTGTTATTGCTCTTGCTGCGCTGTTTTTCATTTTATTTTGACATTTCTACCAGTCACAGTCATAGTGCTCGTCTGTCTTGGCCTTGGTTTCGTTCTCGCCTCTTGGGTAACGCGTGTAGCCAGGTACCTGGTATTCATTTCGAAGCCTACTATTTGGTACTAACTTTGGTATACACCAGTAGTAGGTGTTACCATGCGCAAAGTCCGGGGCGATCACCGTGCATGATTTTTCCGTTTTCCTGTTTCGCTTTTCGCCTTTTTCGCTTTTTCGCTTTTTAGTTGAGTTTCTCTTGGGGTGGTTGACGCTGTCTCTTTGGTTCGTTTGGTTGGTTTGTTTTCGTTTTGTTTTGCTTTATTGTTTTTTCTTCTTCTTCTTTCCTGTTTGGTAGTATGCGGACACCCCTTTATTTTAGTTTTTTTCGACTGAGGGGTACCTTTTGGCTTGAGTTGCTTCGTATGCGTATTATTCCTATCTGTATTTCTATCTTTCAGGAGGTATTCTTCCACTCCAGAGTTATTGGAGCCTGTCCTGTGACCACGGACTTGATTTTAGCGATGAGTTAATGTGAGAACAAGAACAACAACATGATTGCGTCGGCCGCTGACCAAAGTTCGCGTGCATCAAGCACCGGGATCTCTACCTTATTAGCACGACTTTATAGCCTACCCAATACCCAGTACGTGCTGATCTCTGTGTTTTATAACAGCCGCCTTTTTGTTCGAGTAGCAGGAGGAGTGCCGGGATGTCAAGCTGACGACCTGGAAGGACCCCGGACTTCGATCTGCGAAGATGACCAGTTCGTCACGTAAATCGAGGCTCATAACCTAATAACACTCAACGCGCCCATACGGAGATCCCGTTGTTACCTTTTTCCCCTACCGCCACCCCGTCCACGAAAAGTATCGACTACCGTACGCACGCGTTAGATTATGGGTTGGGAGATATTGGCTCGAATGTTTTAGCATAACACATTAAAAAATGACACTTTTGATGTTGAAAATCAATCACAAATATTTCAGAAAGAAGAAGAAAATAAAGGGAGACCAAAGTAACCTACGCAATAGCCCCCCCTCCTATCATTGAACAAGCGCTCCAAAACAATTTCAGATGACAAATTGCATAATAATTATTGATATCTGGTACCCGGTATCGTGTAATGAACGCCAGAAAGCGTTCACTACATGCGCGCAACAGACTCTGGGGTTGCTGCAGCGGATTTGGCCGTGGCTCGCTCGAGCATGGCGTCACCGTCTTCTCGGCTGAACAACCTCGGCATGCGCGGTGGTGGAGGGATGACGTGCGCCATTTTCGCGTAGTACCCCTTGTCGATCCACGTTTTGGACAGCTGACCGTGCGCTCTGAGGTTCGTGACGTGTTCGACTGCTTGGAGCCGGCTGTGATGCGTTTCCCCCTCGTCCTGCAGCAGGAGCTCGACCATTAACGGGAACACCTGACGGTTTTGTTGGGATACAGAAAAGCGCCCTCTATTAGTTGTAACACACGCGAATTTTGGCGTCGAGGCTCAATTTTTTCCCACTGCCAGTTACCCTCAACCATCGGAGTTACCCAGCATCCATTGAAATGACCATGAGACATGCTACGATAGGGGTGTGGTTCCAGCTTTTCCTAAGGTTCCCCACTGGGGGGGCTCTGTACCTCATCAAAAACCCAACTTTGACAAATACTGTGAGCTTTAACCCGATGAACCACCGAAAAAATGATCCCACTCTAAATCCAAGTAGTTTTGTCCCCAAAACCGTTTCCGGCTCTGAAGGGGTTAACCCGATGAACCACCCCATTGGCCTAGGTAAACACGTAGTTACATCTCGAAACAAGAATTGAATCCCGACGACATTTGTGGTTACTAACCCCTGTAGAGCCGGAAACGGTTTTTGGGATGACAAAACTACTTGGAAATAGTGTGGGATACTTTTTTGCAGTATTAATAGTAAAAGGGTTAAGGAGCCCTCCGTCGTCATGAAAATATTCTTCAGCTAAAAAAAAGGGCTACGTACCTCTGTCGTAGCGCGCGCCCCTTCATAAGGGGTGGTATCACTTTCTGGCGAAAAAAACGTTTGTTTCCCAGCTTAGTAAAACTGCAAACATCGTTGGAATCACATTATTTCGTCTTGTTGTTGCACAGGTGTGTAGACAGCAGTATCTATGGGAGGGATTGTCCATTCGGGTTACGCGTGCAATTTTGTTTTTTCTTCTCAAATTCAGTTTTCGGATGTCGTCGTATACATACATACAGTAGAGTTTCTCCTTCTCAAGGGAAAAGGGCCCGAAAAAAGGGCAGGTGCACGCACCTACCTCTCCCACCGCAGCTTGGCGTCCCCCCACCCGAACCCGAACCCCAACCCGAACCCGGGCCCTCCTAACTGGTTACAGTATCCTGTAGGTGTATGTGTAAGTCGAGGACTGGTGCAATTTTCACCACCGCCACGTTTTAACCCCCCACTAAAAAAAAAAAAAAAAAAAAAACACATGGGTGCGCATGCCAATATCACGAGATCAAAAGGCATAGACTACATTCTTAAGATCGCAAAAGAAACAGGGGTACTCGTGGCCCTGCGCGGCTGAAAAACGAGGACCAAAATATGACCCCCTCTGCCGTATAAAGATTCGTCCACTTGGCGCACCCTGGTCCCATGTGATCTGAAACCCAGCAAAACGGAAACACTAACAACCGGTATAGTTTATGTCGTGGGTGCACGGGAAACGGGGACCCACGTGGGTGTCCCGAAGCAAAAAAAAGTTGATCGACAATTTTACCCTCATACTGGTATATTGCAGGTGACGATGGGCATCGATGTACACTACCGTACCCCCAAAACCTACCGACAGACCAATAGGCATGTTCAATGGGATATTTGTTTGTCCAGGGTGTGAGACCATGGCCTGTTGACAGAGCAATAGGCATATTCAGTAGGCTATTTATTGTCCAGGGTGTGCTACCGCCGTGACTTTATTGACAGACCAATAGGCATATTGGGTAGGCTATTGTCCAGGGTGTGATCCTGGCCTATTGACAGACCAATAGGCATATTCAATAGGCTGTTTATCGTCCAGGGTGTGCTGAACGTAACTTTATCGACAGACCAATAGGCATATTCAGTAGACTATTGTCCGGGGTGTTAGAACAGACCTATAGGCATACCAGGTATTCACTAAGCTGCATTTCAGGGTGTGCTAGACCGTGCGATGACTATGACAGCCAGGGGAAAGCCCGCCCGCGATGTTGAGTGCTGTGCGCGGCCATCCTCCCCTCGCGCGACGAACTTTGCACACATCGGACAGATCACGATCTAGACCATCTAACAGATCACGATCTAGATAATCTAACAGATCACGATCTAGACAATCTAACAGATCACGATCTAGATAATCTAACAGATCACGATCTAGATCATCTAACAGATCACTATCTAGATCATCTAACAGATCACGATCTAGATCATCTAACAGATCACGATCTAGACCATCTAACATATCACGATCTAGATCATCAAAAATATCACGATCTAGACCATCTAACAGATCACGATATAGATCATGAGCTAGATCCTAACCTGCCGTTATGAGATGTTGTGCAGGATCTGTGCAATACAGATCCAACCAAGCAACGTGTGCTATTGGACCACGCAGATCATATGTAGGGCTCTACTACACCCGGCAACATGATCTAGGCCGTGTAGATACTGCTGTACCTGGTATTCATTTTCTTGCATTTAAAAAGGAAAGCGCGATAGCACGAGTTAGTAAAACTTCGATGAAAGGCGACAAGCAGTGGGAGTGCTGGTCCCTATGCGCGATAAAAATAAGGCACGAAAATATCGGCGGGGGGGGGAGAAGGGAAGACACCTGCTACTACAGTACACAGTACCTGTGACCACGGATTGTTCAGAATGCCGCCAAGGGTAAAACTTCCTACGAGTTGAGCCGGAAAGTAAATAAAAGTGGTGAAAGACCAGGGATCTATCTGATCTATCTGATCTATCTGATTTGATCTGTCTTCCCTGAACGACCCAGATCATGAATGGTTGAAATTATCTGATGATCTGTGGAACTGGTGTGTCTTCGTCCCGCGTCCGATTGACCCCACAGATTGAAGCAGAAGACGCGGGAGGGGATGATGTGTCTGCTCGAGGTGTGGCCGGCCGGCTTGGTGGGCACGTTCGCGGGCTGTTACGGCATGGGTGGGCTTTATACGTTTTGTCGGCTGAAGTTTTGTTTTCATGTTCTGTATATGCAAAACAGAACTTTGTTGCTGTTGTTGTTTTTGTTGTTGTTGGTGGTGGTGGTGGTGGGGTTGACGTCTGTCGTTGTTGGTGTGGTATTTGACGGAGGACCTACAGTAATAATAACCTACTGTTGGCCCAAAAATGCATAGGTGCACCTGTGTTTACACCTGATACTAGGTTCTGAGTGCTATAGGTCTCCTCGTGGTTGTTGTTGTACCAGGGTAGGTATTTGTTATATACGTGGCTTTCAGGTTTATTTATTTATTTTTTTTATGGAGAATTTTATAGTCGAGTATTGATGTTGCGGTCGATGCTTTGGTCGTGGTAGGGTGTTGGTGTTGTTGTTGTCTCCGTAATACCCTTTCTCTTGTTTGTTTTGGGGGCGTTGCTGTTCTTTTGAAGCGGGAATAACTCGCCCCTTGGTACATACGTTTGATCCTTTTTTTGTCGTATACATAGTAGACTAGTTAGTGGGTTGGTGGTATGTTATCCCCGTATTGCCCACTCTGTTTGTTTTGGGGGCGTTGCTGTTTCTTTGAACCAGGAACCACTCGCCCTTTGGTATGTCGATACTCTGTCGTCGTATATAGGTTGTTGGTGTTGTTGTCCTGTATGGAGGCGTTGCTGTTCCTTCGAAACAGGGAATTATTCGCTCCTTGGTGTGTCGATATTTTGTGGTAGTTGGTTGTTGGGGCAAGGGTGTCCCCGTATCCCCTCTATTGGTTACGGAGGCGATGCTGTTCCTTTGAAACAGGAAGCACTCGCCCCTTGATGTGTCGATCCTTTTGGTCATATACGTAGTAGGGTGGTTGGTGTTGTGGTGTCCCCGTATCCCCTCTATTTGTTATGGGGGCGTTACTGTTCCTTTTGAAACGGGAACTACTCGCCCATTTGGTGTGTCGACACTTTGTCGTAGCGTGAATAGGTTGTTGGTGCTATGGTATCCCCGTAGCATCCCCTCTATTTGCTATGGGGGCGTTACTGTTTCTTTGAAACAGGGATCACTCACCCCTTGGTGTGTCGATCCTTTCTCATATACATATAAATAGTAGGTGGTTGATGTTGTGGTATCCCCGTATCCCCCCTCTATTTGACACGGAGGCGATGTTGTTCCTTTGAAACAGGAATTTTTCGCCCCTTGGTGTGTCGATTGTTTGTCATATAAATAGTAGGTGGGTCGATGTTGTGGTATCCCCGTATCCCCTGTATTTGTTGCGGGGGCGTTGCTGTTCCTTTGAAGTAAAGGAATCACTCGCCCCTTGGTGTGTCGATGACTTTTGCCGTATAGAGTGGGTGGGTGGTGTTGTGGATATCCCCTTTGAAACAGGCGGAACTACTCGCCCTTTGGTGTGTCGATCCTTTTTGTCAAATAAATAGTTGATGGTTGGTTTTACGGTATTCCCGTATTATCCCCGTACCCCCCCTATTTGTTTTGGCGGCGTTACTGTACCTTTGAAGCGGGAAATACTCGCCCCTCGGTATGTCGATACTTTTTGTCATATAAATAGTGGGTGCTTGGTGTTGTGGTATCCCCGTATCCCCTCTATTTGTGACGGAGGCGTTACTGTATCTTTGAAGCGGGAAACACTCGCCCCTTGGTATGTCGATAATTTTTGTCATATAAATAGTAGGTGCTTGGTGTTGTGGTATCGCCGTATCCCCTCTATTTGTGACGGAGGCGTTACTGTACCTTTGAAGCGGGAAACACTGGCCCCTCGGTATGTCGATAATTTTTGTCATATAAATAGTAGGTGCTTGATGTTGTGGTATCGCTGTATCCCCTCTATTTGTGACGGAGGCGTTACTGTATCTTTGAAGCGGGAAACACTGGCCCCTTGGTATGTCGATACTTTTTGTCATATAAATAGTAGGTGCTTGGTGTTGTGGTATCCCCGTACCCCCTCTATTTGTGACGGAGGCGTTACTGTATCTTTGAAGCGGGAAACACTGGCCCCTCGGTATGTCGATCATTTTTGCCATATAAATAGCAGGTTGTCGGCGTTACGGTATCCCCGTGTTCCGCCCTCTATCTGTTGCGGTGGCAGTACTATTTATTTGAAACAGGAATCGCTCGCCCCCTTGGTGTGTCGATTGTTTTTGTCGTATACATAGTACATGGTATACGTGGGTGGGTGGTTTTACGGTATCCCCGGGTTATCCCCTCTGCTTGTTACGGAGGCGTTCCTGCTGTTCCTTTGAAGCAGGAACCACTCGACCCCTATTGTCGGGTATAGCGCATGAAGCTTCATTGCTATGCACGAACTAGGGGGACGGGGGACGGGGGGGATACTTATATCATGCACGGCCGTAGTCGTATGAC
>JAYJME010004453.1:0-10930 GCA_036873775.1 Costaria costata
ATTGGGTCAGCTTGTTCACTCTGAATGAATAATGCCCTGCACATTGTCGGAAGGCAAATAATATAATAATAATAATAATAATAATAATAATAATAATAATAATAATAGTGTTGGCCCGTCAACGCGATTACAAACACAACATGCTAGTTTTAGTGTGGGGAATTCCTTAGCGGCTGTCCGTCAAACGTCAACAGAGCCGTCAACCGATATACCAGGTATGCTATTAAATAGTTGGCATGCTACAGGTACATCTATAATATTACTACTGTTGTACAAGTAGTACAGAGGCAGACTGTAGAAGATATGTATGTTGTGGTGCCGAGAAGCGCTGCGTCCTCGGGTCTCATCATCATCGGATCTCATCATCGAACCTCAAGGGGAATCGCGGCGATGGTGTACCCGGACGTATGATACGTGTGGTGAGTAAAACGCACTTGAAGCCTGGTGGAATAGTTGGAATAGTGCACACGGCCACAACAATGTGAGCGGCCTTGGATTCCACACACAGGACTATTCGGCCTCCAAAGAGCCAAGAGCCCACTACGTATACCATGATAAGCAGAAAATATCTTCCGGAAGAGAAGCGAATCATCTCCAGATGAGGATCTAGATGTTGACCCATGGGTTTTCGGATGCTGACGTGATGACGTCTCGCAATAATCTCCCGCGTAAGTATTTCAACGAAGCATCACATAAAGCATGATGCTGTGACTGTAGTCACTGTTCCTTATAATTCAGAACGCGGCCTGTAAGTGTTTACCTAGGCTTGTCTGCTGTGCTCTGCTACGCTACGCGCGTAGCTCGGTCCGAAATCATGGCGGGTTTGCTCTGTGTGAACAAAATTATCTGCTGGCGTTTTCTTGTCGTGTTTTTCAGTGGTGTTTTTCTACGAAGAAGTATATGCTTACGCTGTACAGCAGACGTATGTGATACGTACTGGGTACGTATCTAGATTTGTTTTTAACATTTATTTTGCTTCTTCAAAAATGATTGGATCTCGAAACTCAGAATTCAAAGAACAAAGGAACAATCTGCAGCAGCAGTACGGACCTTTTTGCCGTGTGCGTGGTATGTCGTATACTACGTACGACAAATGCAGCAGTCGTATACTGCTGGAGCGTATAGGGACAGAACCATTTCGTATACGTACACAGGAGGCACGGAGACTGGAGACACAGCAACCAACACACTGCAACAACAACAACAACAACACTGCAGCACCACACCACATGAGCATGCGCGTACGTTCGTACGGAGGGAGAGTCTTCAGTCTTGAAATCAAGATTCAAATAATCCGTGCCGTAAAAAAACATTTTTTTAATCGTATCTTTCAACTTTTTTCGAAAAATTTACCCGGAGTTTTATGATCGCAACAAGAACTTTGTTGCTCCTTTTTTGCAGCACACAGCCATACAGCCAGCCACAAGGCCTTGGAGCAGCACCGCAGTTGGAACGTGCAATGACCCAGCACCCCACGGGTGTCGGCTGCACGCGCACCTGTCTGCGTTCAGCTGGCGCATCCTAGCACCCTGGGCTTGCCTCTGCGCTCGCCGTGCAGTCTTCGCACTGATCCAAATAGCTGAAGGGGAACCACGTATCCGTACTATTAATACGTGTCCCGCTGCTTTTCATCGATCTATCTGGTGTTGGGGCAGCAGCTTGCAGCAGCTTGCGAAATGTCGGTCGGGCATGCGAAGATATGCCACGCTGGCTTCTTCGCGGCCGGCTTGCAGCCCTGGGAGGGCGCCCAGAGCGTCGTCAGGGTGGCTTGCACCCTGGTGACGGTCAGCATCGTCTCTGCGTGGTTCAGCCGGAGAGGCATCGGGAGGCTGATGCTTCTATTCCTCCACTGGCTCGGGTGAGACAACGAGACTGTACCGATGTGTCCCGACCTATAAGAATCTGTTTATTGTTAATATTAATAACAATCACACTTATATTTCCGGACAGCGGGGTATGGGAATTCCCCGCCGGGTGCGGTAATTTGTTGGCGTACCACCTGGCACGTACGTACCCAGAGCTGCTGCTGCTGTTGTTGTACTGCTGCTTGCTGCTTGCTATGACATGGATGTCGTTGTTGTCGTATCGGGGCGAGCCTGCGGCATGTAGTGTTGAGGGTACAGCGTTAGCTATACTTCCTTCATCTGCTGCTGTCGCTGCTGTCGCTGTTGCCGCTGCTGCCGCTGCTGCTGCCTCATCGCTGAGAGCGGATAGACTCGGAATCATATACTCGTTCACGCATGGAATGTACCTGGTATACACGACCTTTGCCAGTCTCCCGTACTTTGAAGAATGAGAAAAATACACGAGGTCGGAGATTTCGAGAGATTTCCCACCTCCCCTGGGTAGAATCGTACAGGACGTTCGTTCGTAGCAGCTGTGTCATACTGAATGAATTGTACTCGTACGTAATCTGACGTAATACGTACTTTAACAATTACAAGTATATTTTCTCACCGGCGGTTCCTCAAAGCTCTCAACGTGTGTTGTATTATATGTACTGCAGTCCAGTATCTATACGATAGGATGCCCCGTATGATTCGTTGCATATGCGTACTCGTCGCGCGTACTCGTTCGCCTAGCCTTCGGATTATGATACAATAGCGCACTTGAAGTACTCTGTGTCACACTCGTATCTACTGGGTCCTTCGGAGTAGCCCTGATCTCCCTTCGGTTGCCTATGGCATGCGCCAACACACAGGGTGCATGCCATTACGAATATCGAAACTGCTCAAAGCGAAGCGCCTATCTTACCAGGTAAATACGTACGTACCGCAAGTAGAATCAAGCGTGGAAATAGCTTATTATAACAACAAACAGCGGTCGACGTAAAGTCAAATTAACTGATATAGTGCTGTCCCTGTGGTAGAGCAGAGCACAGGAAACGACAAGGCCGAATCCTACGCGGGGATATTTCTCGTGTCACGCGTAGTGCCTGGTATCATACAATGGCACATTCCATTTACAACAGCAGTTTGTATCGTTTTACAGCAGTGAGTGGTGATCGGTGTTTGTCGGCCACATCCACAAGAAGCGACTCCATGTATCGTTACACAGCAGTGTAGTCTATTTACTGTAGTAGACCGTTCTACAGCAGTATACACTCCTAGGGAAAGAGATACTGGAATTATATAATACGTGCGTGGTGTGTGTGGCATGTTGGAAGCGTGTGTATACAGCTGTTGGTCCCTGTATACTCTATAATAATGCTGGTATTGTGCAAGCCGGGATTGCCTGCACTATGTTCATACGAAGCGGCAACCGGCACTACCGGTACTCCGCATACTGCCAGCATGAGTACTGCCGTACTGTTTTTTGTCCCGTCTGTGCCAAGCAGTTTGACGGGCACTGTAATAGCAGGCAACCGCCACTATTACAACACCGCCACTACAAAGAGGGACCACTATTATACTGGTACTTGGTAAAGTTGTAGGCAGGAAAAGAAACCCAAACAAACAGCTGGTCACAGAACACGCGTCCACTTCTCGTTGACGATACGAAGTCACTTTTCTAAATGAGAAAGCACAATTATTAATATTCTTAATACAATAGGCTCTACAATAGTGGTGCACTAATAGTAAAAGACCAGGAACAACTACAAAAGGCGCGTCGTGAGTCTTCAGGTGTCCATATTGTACCTTGTATCTAATGTATTAGGAATATTAATGGTATGTCTAATGCATTAGGAATATTAATGGTATACGTAGGCAGGCATCGTTATTGACAATTTTGGGACTCCTCTTTGTCATTCCGTCATTCTTCTGATTTCGACCGCCCGCTGTTCTTCCTGCGATTTTCAACAACAACAGTGGGCTCGTGCATTTACTGGCGGGGATAGTAATGGCCCAGATGGTGCTCCACTGCTGGGTTGGTGCGGAGCTCGTCACCTTCATCAAGGCGGTAAAATTCTTGGAGCTGGCGGGGTCTAACCTGGTGGCGGTTACGAACCTGGCCATCTGTGCCAACCTCGCCCTCATCGTGCATGTAAGCATTACGGCTGCGGGTCGCACCTTTTTTTCCCCATCCCCTATTTGTTTGTAATTTACGAAGTATAGGTTTTACTGTGGGCCTGTGTTCCCCCGATCCCGACGATGTACATTTTTCACCTTAATAATGTGTACGAATAATTTGTACCCATGGCGGGTTTTGAGTTGCTGCGACACCATGGATTAGCCATGGTGTCACTATGGAGACACCATCATGGTGACTACACCGATGACCATGCCACCACCATGGTGAGGTCCATGGTTACACCATAGTGAGGACCATGGTGACACCATGGTGGTGCCATGCTGGCACCCTATGGTGGTGCCTTTGAAACACGACCGACCGCCACGTTAACACCATGGATAGTCATGGCGGTCACCATATATAGCCATGGATAGCCATGGATGGCCGTGGTGAATCCCCGGATCACGATGGTGACCCCATGGCGACGCCATGGTGATACTATGGTGACACCACGGGTAACCATGGTGACGCCATGGTGACACCATGGTGAGTCCACGGATAACCGTGGTGACTCCATGGTGACGCCATGGGTGGCCTTGGTGACTACATGGTGACACCATGGTGAGTCCACGGATAGTCAATATGTCTCGATGGTGACTCCATGATGACACCGTGAAGACATCATAGTGACACCACGGATAGTCTTGGTGACGCCTTGGTGACACCATGATGAGTCCACGGACAGCCATGGCGACTCCATGGTGACGCCATCGATGGCCATGGTGACACCGTGGTGAGTCAAAGGATTGCCATGGCGACGCCATGGTGTCACGATGGCTCTCCATGGTGTCACCGCAAAATCACCATGGCTATCCATGGACCCACCACGGTGTCACCTTAACCTTAACCCTAACACCATGGTGAGTCCAAGGATTGCCATGACGACGCCACGGTGTCACGATGGTGTCACCCGGGAGTCACAATGGCTATCCGTGGACTCACCATGGCGTCGCCATGGCTATCCATGGTGTCAACATGGCTCACCATGGCTATACATGGTGACCACCATAGCTGTCCGCGGTGCTAGCGTGGCGGCCTGTCGTGTCTCGAAGGCACCACCATAGCGTTCCACCATGGTCATCCATGGTGTCACCATATTGGGTATCCGTGTTGCATCCGCGGGTATTTTCCGCCGGGGGGGGGAATAAAAGTAACATAATGTACATCACCCGGGGCGGGCCGATCCCCGCTACTGTTTCGTTTTGGCAAGAAAGCGATTATTGTATTTTTCTCCAAAACCGAACCGCGCGACAAGGTGTAACCAGGTTCAGTACTGAATGCTTGGCTCCGTGCGACGTACGAGAGTTTTCCCCATCTGCTATTAACAGCGAACTGCAACTAACTGTAGTTTTAGTTTTATGTGACTCGTGGTCGTTTTGTTTTACAAACCGAGTAAAATGATACCAGTAAAATATAAAGACAAAACACAAGCCTGTTTCAAAACGACCTGAGGCGAGGGATGTGGTTTGCTCACGACCAACAACGGTGACCAAAAGCAGCGAAACCGAGCAACGCCCTCTATAGACTATATATACAGTATATGTGGTGTGTTAGAGGGGACTGATGCTACGGTTAGGGGGGACCTTTGGGTCGCTTTGTTTCAGCCAAGAGTGACTACCTTTTTCTTTGGCAGTATGAACCTTTTACGATCTTTGGTTTCCCTGTATGAACCACATATTAATTTTTGGGACTGTTTGTTACACTGCGAAAAGTACATAAAAAATAGTCCCATCTGGAGAGTGGTAATGGTCTTTCGTCCGAGTACCGTACCCTAAGTGCAGTACGTAGTCAAAACGGAGGTACGCCCTCCTATCGTAGCATCAGTCAGGAGTTCCACGCTGAACGCGTCTGTTGTCGGTAGGCGGGGTTGGTCGAGCTGCTGCTTTTAGTGTTGGCGGTTGTGATTGTATCTTGCCAGAAAGCTTAAAACAGCACCTACCTACATATTTTTTTGTACTACCCAAACACCGTTCCAGGGACCTGTACCATCTTAATGGTGACTAACAAGGAGCGGGTTCGTCGGCGGCTGGTAACGTATCGATGTCACAGCCTCGCCACACCTACAACAGCAGTAGTAGAGCGTGTAGAGTTTTCTTACATGCTGCGTAATCTATAGCTTCTGACAAGGCCTGAAATGTATGCCAGGTAGGTGTAAAAGGGTAGTTTTGTACGTAAACGACGTAACGGCCTCCACTACCGGAGTAACGATCAAACCAGGGTTTATTCGTAGATATACTGACGCTTGTCTGTATCGGGGACTGGGATAGAGCATGGTTGTTTTTGGTGATTCGAAAGGCTGGCAGGTAGTCATTCCTTTTGAGAAAGGCGCCACGTGCAGGTCAACCTCCCCAAATCGGGCGCAATCGAGCACGAGGTTCCTGCTGCAAGCGTGAGCAGACGTGTGGTAGTCGCTGGTTTGGTCAGCCAAGCCAGGAAATTGTGCCCCTTTTTCTTTCTCTTCCTCCCCTTTTCCGCTCCGGCCCCTCGGCTGGATAGCGATCTATAGCTTTTGGCAAGGCCTACACTGTATACCAGGTAGTACATGTGTAAAATCGTTGTGTTTTTCGTGCTCCACCACACGTCCGCGAGATTGTCATCGAAAACATCTCCCTTTACTTGGAAACCTCGTGATTCGATTATCAACTTGCTATTGGAGGGAGTTCTGAAATGTGAAACAGCACGCCTCGGCACGACAGAGCTTTCCTGCTCCAACCCGCGGTTTTAACCATACACTTCGAAGTACTGCTTGAAGGCAACTACTTCAAATTACCTGGTGCCTGTATCCTTATCATCACTCTAATATAATGCTGCTCCGTAGTAGGGACTGTGATGGTGACGTCGCATTGGATCTTTACGACTATGCCGCTTTCAGTATTCCCCGCGGGGAACCCGCTCTACCTTGCTCCACCGGACCGCCAGCGCCCGCACGACCGTTCCACGCCCGCCTCACATATCAGCCCCCTGTGTCCCCGTCGAAAAAACGGGCGCCGATGCCCAACTCGGCGAGCGGGGGGCGAGGGAAGGGGCCGTTTCGGGGACGATTCCCCCTGTCCCCAGAAACGGGGCGGATCCACCGGAAAGGAGAGTTTCCATCCTTATTCGGAGGCGTTTTCCCCTGGGGTAATTTTTCGTGTCCCCGCTTTCGGGTTTCCATTTGTATGGGAGGTGTTTCTCCCCGGGGATGGTACACTATCATCCCCTCCACTCCGGGATTTTGGCTGCGCGGTAGCCCGCCAGAATCTCGGCCGTCAGGTCGTCGCTTCAAGCCCCACCGCCGTCCTTCTATTATTATTGCTTTTTTATCGTATGGGTTTAAGTGTATACATATTTATGTTTGAACCTTTCTTTGTTGTGTGGGTTTTGTATGCCGTTTTCCCGTTTTGTTTCTATTGTGCCCACTACGTACTGCTGCTGTACGTGCTGCTGTGCTGCTGTAGTACATGGTGGATTTGTCGATGGCTTGGTGGATGGGCCGATGGCTTGGTAGGTGGTTGGGGTGGGTCGGTTGGTACGTGGGTGAGTGCTTTCGTGTCTGTGCATGGTGACCCTGATATATGTTTTCTTATTTTTTTTTGTCCGCTATACCGGCCCGGCTCTGACATAGTTCAGCGTACCACTACAGTAGTACCGGTTTAACCACTGAGGGTAGAACTACAGTACTAAAGTATATATATATATACATATTTTATGGTATCTGGGAGTGCAGGAAGTGTCATGTACTGCGACTCCTGCACCTGTATGTACAGTAGTAGCTTATATCTTGCGACCTGCTTGCAGCTCGTAAATGTGCCTGGTACGGCGAAACTTCAATTTCCGACCACTGCTGCCGTAGTCTATATGTGACTCGTATTTTTGGTAGCGCCGTATATTACGAAGTACCTTGTGGTGTACCAATGACACGCACGATTGCACCCCCTCCTGATATTGAATTTCCTAGCTAATTCGATGGAAAACATGGGGGCACACAATATCAGTAGCACTCCGTAGCGACACATCGCTCGGCTTTTGCACGCCCCCCGTTGCCGTGTTTGCTATTTTGTGCGCTATGGAGGGCTACTCTCGAGGATACTGATGGGGGCAAAGCCAAAACTTGAGACCCCCGAGGCAATCAAAGTATTAGTTGCTCCTCTGATCAAATGACAGGAGGAGAGGGGAAACAGTACCAGGGGTCCGTCGGGCGAAACTGTCGACAGCTTGCCACGAAACCGGCGAGATCGAGTGCTCCTTGTCTTGGTTGTTCCTCCGGTACCGGAGCCGTCGCTATCGGTGCAGTATGGGTCGAAAACTGGAACACAAAACACGTGCGTTCGACGTATCTCGCAGCTTGCAAGTGTCAGTAGCAAACACTCGATCGGTCGAACTTATACGGTTGGTCAAGGTATTAATAATACTTTTAAAAAACCGGGGCTTAAACGTGCCTTTTATTTGGGTGCAACGATACACACAACAACACCGAGAAGGAGGCTAAGAACCGAATACAGGCACCCCGCGGATAATTTGTTTTTGCTCTTCCTTGGGTGCGAGTATTGTGTGCGACCGGTTAGGAAGAGGATTATCTGAAGCCTCGGTCGCTTCGCCCCCTCGGTGAAACAACATAAAGTCATGGTAGCGTCAATAAAGACTATTTTGGGTGAATGAAATAGCATCGTAACTGCGTTCCAGGCCAAACCGCCCCGCACCTCCAACACACCACACATGCATGCTGGTGTTCGGCGAGCTCGAGGGGAGTGAGGACCACTCCGGGGGGCAGAACTAATATAGAGTTGATTAGCTGCCTCAAAAACGACCGGAACGGGAACTTTTGGAGTTTGGCACAAACAAATTGAAATGAAAGGCAATGACCGCCAGCCCCTCTATGGAGCAAAGCTTGTTTAATTTACAGTAATCGAACTCCCCTCGAGAAAAGGGTCAGAGGGTTGTCTGGCATTTGGATTTTCCGAGGCACCGAGAACAACGGCGATACAGGCAGGCAGTCACCCACGATCTGCCCCGGGTATATTCGGACGGAGCTAAGAGTAGTACTGGATACGAGAAGGACTGCCTTGGTCCTCGGTACTCGTAGGGAGATATACTGTAGTGGGCGGCCGTGTGTAGTGTGTTGTGCTGTATGTGTTCAAGAAGAAAAATCCTAAAAACAATAGAAAGCAGAAAAAAATCGAAACCCTCGTTTACTGTACGTACGTAGATTTGTTTTCTTCATCACGATTATTTCTGCTAGGCACGGAGAACACTCTTGCTACAGCAGGGCCTCACAACCTACTCCCGGTAGCCGCGGGCGGGGCCAGGAGCAGTAGTACGACGACTGCGCTGGTCCTAGATAGGACAAAACAGCGTGTGGCCGGCCGTGTGCTATAAGATATGGTGGGCTGTGCCGTGGTTTTCTTCGGGTTAATGCGGCGAAGCAAAATATGAAACGCCCGAGACAATTAATTATGTAACTGTCTGTTTTGTACGAAACTTCTCTGATCACAGGAGAGCAGGCGACGGAAAACAGTAGTAGCACAACTCCCTGGGCGAACTGTCGACGGCTTGCCGCGAAACAGACGAGAGTAAGAGCGCCCTCTATCTCGCTTGTTTCTCCCATGCTAGGGCTAATTTCCATCGGTCCAGTACCACTGTATAGTACCGGTCCCGCTAGCGTGATGTTGCTTGTAATACTTGCGCATGGAATAATTCCTTGTGTCTCATCGGCACCGTCAGTTGCTCGAGAGAAAGCCTTCTTGGGCATGCAAGAGCAGAAACTTCCCACCGCAAGGATACATACGATGTATATACCAGCCTGAACAAGAAAAAAAAAACAGCTTAGTAAGGTACCGTAGTGATCCCGCAATAGTGCCTGTGTGTATGTGCCAGCCGGAAACACTGGCACTGTAGGGGCAACCGGCACTATTAGTACCACTCCTCATGCTGCCACTGCTGGGTGTAGCCGTCTGTGCCAAGGGGTTTCACAGGCACTATAGCGGGCAACCGGCAATATGGAGGTACCTCTACTTGTAGTCTCCAAAATTTGGCTTAGCTCTCGTCTGGACCACTGTTATTTTCTAGCTCAGTGCCTTACCATGTTGGGACTGGCTGCGGGATATAACAACTGTCCTCCGTCAATTTCTGCTTGCAGAGCCACCGAACGATGACGCGCATCAAGAGCGTCTCGTCCTTCCGCATGGTGTGCTTCTTCCTGATAATATCTGTGGCGAGCGCAGCATCGGCGATGCCTTACTGGGAGAGGTGGCTCATGAGTGGCACCTCTTTTCACATGGGAGGGATAACGGTGGTGAGATGGGTAGTGGATAACTTTGCGGTCTATGTCCGCAAGCACACAGCGTCACCTACATAAATATTCTGTAGCGACGTGCTTGACAAGGAAGAGGCCTTCTACGATAGGGGCAGTAGCACTTTTTTGCGATTTAGTTTCTAATGTAAGTGGCTCGTTAACCGAAGAACTAGTCAATCTCGTTAATATTGTTGCCATGTTTGGTCGCATATACCTACAGTAGCAGGTCATGGGATTGTTCATCGTGTCAGTCGTGATTTTTTTCTTCCCCAAAGCCAGGTTTTGTTTGATGCTAAAGGTACCTAAATGAATAGAGCTCCTCAAATGAAACGCCTCAGAAACAATCATGGAACCAACACCCCTACTGTACTAATAGTAGCATGCGTCGGAAGTAAGTGCCATTTCATTGTCGATCGGCTGTTGATGGTGGGAGCGGTGCAGCAAGCGATGTTATACGTATGACAAGTTTTAAGAGTATTGGCGTGCGCGTTTGTCCTACAAGAGTCCTTGCAGTGTGGTTTGGACACTGATATGTACCGATACTATTAATAGTTGCTGCTCTTGTCATCCCTTAGCATTGCAGGCCTTTGCTACATCCTATAGCGTACACTCCTGCTGTAGTCGTGTATTGGTTGCGGGGGGGGGGGG
>JAYJME010004454.1:0-10929 GCA_036873775.1 Costaria costata
GCCGGTTCATATCTGTGTGTGCGTGTCTGTGCCATGTTTCCAGGTCGACCTACTGCTGTAGGAAATAGGACCGAACACAAACTCTCAAGAGGGCGAGAGAGGTACACCTCTATTATGGAGTTGTTGCGCAGGGGGCAGGACTGTACCGGTATACACCCACACTTCTCCCTCGGGCTTTCAAAAGCAACCGCACAGCAGCGGTACACACAACGACAGCAGTAATACAACACCACTAGGTACAGCAGCAATACAACACCACTAGGGCTCCACATTCTGGCCTTTGGGACAGCCACGACTGGCCACGGTGCTTTTGTTTTCGTATGTGTGTGCAGTGCTCACCAGAAGATACATAAAATCAAACCTCATCCTGTCATACAAGCAGTTGTACAGCAGTAGTACTCTTCCGAGTAAATAGGGGCGCCTGATGGTGCCCCGCCTTTTCAACTTGCGATACCCCCGGGATTTCAAGTCAACCACATCCCGAAGGGGAACCTTGCATATGTATATAATATACAGGGGGGGGGCACCTATAGGTCCGTTGTTTTTTATCCAATCAGAGCCACTCGTAAGAAAGAGTGGCTACTGTGTTCCCATTGTTTTGGGGTATTACGCTTTTATGTTTTTTGGCTTTGCGATATTAGCCACCTTGAAATTGTTTTTTTCAGGCTGCGCCAAAAAAAAGAATAGAAGTCCTATTTTGGAAAGAGGAAATGTGTCACTCGCCTGAATGACCTAAAAGCGGTGATGAGAGTGAGGGTACCTCCCCTACCGTAGAACTAGTCTTGCGTGGTCGTGGTATGCTGTGAATCTGGCTTGCGGTGCACAGCAGGCTTCATTCAGGCTCCAGGCCAGATTCAGACCAGGAACCTCACACTTGATTTAGTCTTAACTGCTGTTTGCGTTCGAGCGAAGTGCTTCCTAGGCTGTCTCGGGAGAGCTTCTGGTAGCCCTCAGCATTGGGATATTGCACAATTTTTTTACTGGGCGCGGTTTTCAAAACCGGGTTCTCGACAACGGCGGGATCGCAAACGCCGAACAATGTTTGCATCTACATGTTTCCACGGCCACTATTCTCGTCCTGTGTGCCCCTTGGTGTGTGTTTGTCTTTTGGAGAAAATGTGGCTGGAAATTAATCCCAGGGTGTGCATTATCGTGAGTATTATTTCGGTAGTTCAAATCCTCAACGCGGTTGGTTAACGTTTTAGGCTTAGTTTAGGCTACCTAACCCAATCTCTGTCCATGCACCTGGATCCTCCGCGTAGGCTCGGTCAAAACAGCCATCACGCGTAGTTGCATGGAACCCGATCAACACGTCGCTGTAGCATCAGGGGTTGTTATTGGTCACAATGTCCGCCTCTTGTTACGCAGGGCAAGTATGGCGAGGCCCAGCTACTGTTTAAGCGGGCTCTGGAGATCTACGAGAAGGCGTATGGTCCAGAGCACCCCGCCGTGGCAACAGCTCTCAACAACGGAGCGAGGTTGCTGATGGCACAGGTGAAAGACGGTTTTTTTCCCACGCACATATCTTGTGATCCGCGGGGTTATTGAAAGCAGAGGTGAGAACCGCCAGTTTCCACCGGGGTATATATGTAGACTATTTATTGTGATACCGCATTTTAACTTTTGACATTACTCAACGACCGGCAAGAGACGCAAGTACAGCCGCGTTTAGTCTCGTGGCTTGACTAAATAGGGAGAGAGTTGGCTAATGTTAGGCAGACAAGAAGTTTAGAAGGATATATTTCTCAACAACTCAGTGGCATGAAGAGAGTAAGGGAAAAATCACGTGAACGTTTCGGGGACTATTCTTGTAGAAAATCGCGCGTGGAATAGCTCTCGCGTGCATATATGATGGTCCTGCTTCCTACCCGTCTGTGAATGTGGCTCTCACACATGTGCACTGCGCTGACCCTCACGATTCAGGGCCACTACGAGATGGCGGATCGACTCTACAGGCGTGCCCTGGACATTGACGAGAAGACACTTGGCCGGGACCACCTTGATCTGGCCAGAGACTTGCGCGATTGGGCCATTATGTTGCAAGCGCAGGTAATAATAAATCCGTTTATTCTTGCAGGGGACACGAAGAACCACGTTCAACGCGATTAGGTCTTACGTGAAAACGCTGTTGTCTTGACTTGCCTGCCCGAATTGCTTTCCGGGCGCTTTTCATGTGTTCACTTGTTGGAAACGTGGGAATGATTCGGTTATTTTTCACGACGGCCTACTGAACACTCGCATGCCACGCCTGATGCTCCGGCTCGCTACCCTGAAGTGACGGATTTTCCCAACCTCCGGGTAACTTACCAGTAGACTTTAATATGCAGCGACGCGTGCTGACCCCATACTATTTGGGTGGTGATGCATGTGCGCAGGGGCGGTATGGAGAGGCTGCCCCCTTGTATGTACGAGCCATCGAGATCGGGGAGAGGGCCCTCGGCAGTGACCATCCCAGCGTTGCTACATGGCTCGGCGATAGGGCAGGATTGTTGAGTGTACAGGTGAGAGCCGCCCTATCCCTTCGGAGCTGCCTTGTGGCACTCGAGCTTGTACGAGGTGTAGGAATTAGTATACAGGGGAGCATATTGACCTGCTGTAGTGCTGTGCAGGTTGTTTCTGGTATTGCGGGCGTCACTCACGCGCTGTCACATAGGTGTTGGCTGGATGTGGAATCCCCTTGACTAATAGTTACTTGCTTCGCCCAGATGTCTTCCGAGAGAATGGACAAGGGATTCCTTGCCCATGCAGGGGATATCGTATGTCAGGTATAATGAGGAGACATGTTTTCTATACCAGTGACTCACAATACCGCTAGAAGGGAATCAAAGGCGGTCTTGAGGGTCGTTATTTTGTTTCAGTATATTCATCATGGTATGAATTCGCCCAGGTTACGATATAGCTGCTCACTAACCGAGCGCTATTGACGCATAGCTTGCGTAGCGGCGGACAGGCAAGCGTATAGCTGATGAGGCGATTGCAAAGATACCCGCTGTTTCGATAGCGAGACTGTTAAATCGAGCCGAACGCCTTAAGGTCGCGGTGAGGTGTACTCTGTACTTCTGTGCATACTTTAACTAGTTGACGTAGAAAGCCCCTGGCACTGGGGGCCCAAGGCCTGTGTGTCGATTGCACGGGAAGAAGAAGATGGCAGATAATTTGCGGATGTGATGAGTGAACAAAAAGGGGGCAGGCCACACTCGAGATCAAAATGAGACGTGACCCTGTTCGTATCCTAAAAACAAACAACAAACGCCGAAGCGCCCCGAAACCCTGAAAATGCCTTCGTATCATATAATATGCCAGAACCACATTGGCCAAGATGTACCCGACGCTACGAGTACACAGCTCACACTGCTGCGTATCAAGCAACCTACTATCTGCACTGAGTCTACGAGTGTCTACCTAGGGCTACTCGTACGAGTACACGGCATTGCTACATACTGCTATGCTACATATCGGGTATCTATGGAGCTGTTGTGTACTACGAGTAGTTACATGTAATAGATCGACTGTGTCTTGGGCCGCGACAGATGGCTACTGACCAATGCCGTAACACGTACAAATCTCTAACACGAACCCTAGAACAAATATCTAACACACGGCCCTTCGATGGAGGTGATATAGTCACGTTTACCAATCAACAATTAATACGTGCCGAAACGAATCGAAGCCTTGCTCAGACACATGCAACGGTAGAGGTGCACCATGTCTTTTCTGGGGTTCCTCACTTGAGAGGAGTTATAAAACCTTCCCAAGAACTGTTTTGAAGAATATCAAAACCACCACCGTATCAACAATCTCATGGCCCAGGCATAGAACGAAACTCAGCGGGAAAATAACGGAATTCCGACAATTTGGGTTAAGGAGCCCCGTCATTTATGAACCGGTTTAGCCAAAAACTGCTACCTCTATTGTAGCGCGCGTCTTGAACTCAGTAACAATGTATTTTCCACTTCTGCGCTACATTGCATAGTTTCCCACAAAACGTACACACCTATGATAACGGTTGCAGGGACATGCTTCACGCAAGAACCAGCTCGTCTCCGTCATTAACCGAACAAAACGAACTATATTGTTATTTATTTGCCATCCGACAATGTGCAGCATGAGCTTCATTTCAATCACTCTCAAATATTCCAGAAATATGGAGAACACTAAGGGAAACCGCGGGAAAATGGCACCCTACGCATTGATTATAACTCTCTTCTGTACCTATTTCAGCTTAAATATATTGTGCGTCTTGATGTGCCGTGCATATTGTTGCGTACTTCTTAATTTCAAATGCAAGTTTAACTACTAGCTTACATAACAGAAGACACTATAATCCAACGCGAACGATGTTCCGGGCAGTCCGTTGACCAGGGAGTAGAATATGTTCGTAGTAGCCTAAAACAATGTACCTGTGCATTCCGCAACAAGTACAGAAGTGAGCAGCCTACCTGCTTCTCCGGCCGCCAGCAAACAAAGGAACGCTAGCAAGAGCCTGCCAGCGATTATCACAGCTGCAAAATACGACAATTAATATGTTTGAAAAGACATCACCCGTCGTATAAGCCGATCGTATATGGTGGTGACATGCATGTTGAAATCGCGAGCGGCGGACTGATGAAGGCGTGAGGTTCCTGCGGTAGATCCGACAAATGTCCCGGCGATGGTAGCACCTCGCCAGGTTACCTGTGACGCAGTCCACGATATTGTTCGCGTAATTCTTACGAGTGATGATCACCGTCCCTTCGTAGTAGTCTCGTATGATGATCAGGCCAAGAATATGACTGACCTTGCCCATGTCCGCTTTCCTTGGGTTAGGACTTGAAGTTTAACTTTATAACGAGTTGGAAAGGTAGGGGATTACCTTTCCCTCAAAGCTGATTGACGTCGTCAGCTCCGCCTCCACGTTCGTTACGTGGTCAGTGTCAGCGTCTTGGACCCGAAGCTGGTGGGTCCTCCATTTAGGAGGAAGAGAAAGTATGAGTTTGGCTTGCCGGTGCCCACGACGTGGATCTTGCCAGATGCTCCCTATCCTCGTGTGTGGAACCCGTAGGTTCTGCCCAGGGGTTTTGCCCGCGGTTGTCCTTCCGTTATCGTGAGCGTGTGAACCTCCTGCTTTTGACGGTCGATATAATTGTTGATGTTGGCTCGAAAGCGTAGGTCAAGAGCAGCTGCTGCGACCTAGGGTAAAGCTGACGATGCCGACGCGTCGACCCCTGGCAATGACGACTCATCTGATGCTCCGGGGATCCTAGATCACGGATGATCCTGCGACCCCATAAGATGGTGTTGACACAGCCGATGCTCCTATGGTCCCAGATGATGTTGACACCCAGCGATCCCAGATGCAGTCACGCCAGCAAGCTCATGTGGCGACGATCCACTGACCCTAGACGTTGATTATCCGATGCGCGAGGACGATCCAGAGATCCGAGGCGATGCTTCTCCGATATCCCCAAATGCTCATGTCCCGATGATTCCAGATGCTGATGCCCCCATCAATCCCGTGTGGTATCGCTATGGGAGTCCAGAGCGATACTGCTCCGGGGAGTAGATAGCTTGTGGGTGCTTGGTTCGGGATGTTTTGAGCATGTTGTTGTTCTCCTCCGAGATCCTAAATGGGAATTTATCTGTGTGGGCAGACTCCACACACGTATCCGAGTTTTTTTGCCGTGAGGAGCTGGTCAGGGGAGAGCTCGCCGCACGCTACCTAGAAGGCGGCCTCTGTGAAGGTTCCCCCGATGGTTGAACATAGATATCGCACTGGCGGTCACGTAATGCTGTGCATCCGATGCGACCCCCGTCAAGGCAGGAGGGCCGACCCCGGACAAAACAGCACGTGTGACCCCGGCAAGGTTGTAGGCGTGATTCCTGGCGATGTTGCTCTAGCTCCTGATGAGGATAATCCAGCCCCTGGTGATAGCGGTCTGGGTGTTGTTGATTCTATAACCCCTAGTGACGATTTCTCCAGCCCCCGTCGATGGCGCACCGGCTGTTGTTGATGATACCGGCTGTTGTTGATGATGTTTTATCCCCCAGAATGTTGCTCGCATTTTTCTGTGGTCTGTTCTGGATTTGCCCAAGTCGTCGCTTCGTCTCAGCAACAATGGCCTTCTCAGGCGTGTTCCACGGCCCGTTAGGCTGCGCGTTATGGTAAAACCAATCTTGATTTCCAGATCTTCCTATTTTTCCCTACTCAAAGCACGTCTCCTTGCGGGGATTCCAGTGCACCTGAATATTGCTATAGCGGCTCACATTGATATATTTCGAAAATGTTGAGGAGATCAAAATCTAGTACAAACTCTTTAGTTGGGGACCTTGGGCCCGATATAAGGAGAAAATCTGTATTTTGGACACGTCTTCACATTTTTGGCCAAACTTGCCCCTTTTAAAAATGAGTTCCTGTACCCCTGCAGCATTGAGTAGGTGCGCTGAATACCTCTGGAAGAGAGCTCTGACAATCCCTCAAACAGAAGTTCCGATTTTGGGCTCTCCGCGAAGAAGCTTTCTCTGCGTAGGTGAAAATGGGAATATCGGGAATTCAAGATCGCTTTTACCATAACGCGCGGCCTTAGCACGCATCTGTTCTTGGTGGAAAGCGTCTGACCGTCCCGCTGAAACTCTCCGTTATGTTGAGGGGTTGCCTTCAGGACTCCAGCAGTTGTTGGTGGTGTATTTGGGTCGCCGCCCAGGCCACTGAATGGCACGTCATACGATCACAAACCCGCGTCCTTTGAGTGCTGATTCAACTGAAGCGAAGTGTAGATGTCGAACAGTAGGCGGGGAATATCTGCAGCGATCATGGTGTCCACCCCTGATTGCATCGATTTGGCCGGGGAGAAGATGATAGGTCTCATGCCAAGCACGATCATGGCTGAGATGCGAACTGAGAGTAGGCTGACCAGTCTGGTCGAAGACACACCCGAAGATGGTTCCAGTTTAAAACACGAAGCCCTTGTTGCCGGCGGTCTGAATGGTCTTCGACTCCACCAGCTGTTGGCAATTCTTGGTGCGCTGCCGCAGTCCTGGGATCAGCTCGTCGTCCACGAAATGATCCGACACGCTGCTGTCCAAAACCGTCGTGAACCTATCGGCGTTGGGGTCCAGACCGCGTCCATCACTTCCAGTTGCCGGTCCCATGAACGCGAATTCCTTGTCGAAATCGTCGTCGAAGATGAGGAGCGGATTGTAGTTGTAGTCAGTGGGAAAGGAGCTAGCGCTCAGTACAGCAGAGGCAATTCGAGTGAATCCACTCTGCCGAGGGGGTTGCGCTCCCTGCTCGCAGCAGTCCCCGCCGTGGTGATGAGTGGTCTCGTGTACATATAACTATTTGGGTACAGCCATGTGCTTGGCTCCGGCCTTCCAGGAATATTGTTTGTTCTCGTTCTTCGGGCAGATAACTGCGTAGTGCTGCTTCTTGCCACAATAACAGGTGGCTGCTTCCGCTGTCAAGGCAATGCCATGCAACGCCATGACCAGGTACCGCCCCCTTTACTCAGACGTTATGTAGCAGGTCGTCGAGGTACAGGTGGCGCATTGCGTTCTGCATCTGGTCGATGTCGAAGGTGGGGTCGCGGTACACCAATGGCTTAATATCCTTTTATTCTTCCGTAAACCCCTGGCCGCCAGTCCTCGAACCTCTGGTCGGAAATCGATTCACCCATCGTCTCAAGCTCAGAGCGCGTGAGAGTCTTCTCCATAAAGCACTCGTCCATCTTCTTGGCCGGGTTCCATGCTGGAGTTTGACCAGTCTCTCAATGGTTGCGTGTACACGTCGGTGACCGTGTGGTACTTGGCTACCAGCCTCTGAAGGATCTTCTCCTCGTTGTTGTTGGTTCCAGTCTCGTCTTCGTGCTTGAGTCCAAGTAGGGACGTAGGCGTTTACGTCAGCAAGAACACAACCTCGTACGTAGAGGTCCTCGTTAGATCTATCATACCCAGTGATGGCCTGGTCCACAGTAACCTACACTCCAAGCATGAACGGAGGTGCAGGGGAGATACCCACTCCGGGCGTTTCCTCGGCCGGTCTGGTTCTCCCCGTAACCAGGCTTGCGACATATCGGCTTGTTAAGGCAAGGGCTGCCGAGCGGCATATACCAGTGTCGGAAATCGGCCGGCTTCCTGCCATCGAACGTCCTGAGCCCTCTGGTGGCTTTGGCGATTTTGCCGTTGTTATTCGAATAATCTCCCTTCTTGGCAGTACTTGGCAGAACGGTATTTTTAAATACCAGCAGTCAGTAGCCCGACCCGAATGCGAAGTGTTGAAGTCGTACAGCAGAACTCCGTGATGATTTTGATGTCGAGATTCGCTCGGGGGTCCCGAGACTTTTGATTTATAGTATCCAACAAAAATCCCGAAGCAAAGCCCCTAACACACAACAGTACCGTAATTGTGGTGGATCTTCTTTCGTACAGGTCGCTGGGGGATCCCGAGACGTTCGATCTACTGTTCGTGTTAGATTGAGAGCAACCATTAAACTTTCAATTGGTATTCACATAGATTTGTTGTCGTATAGTTGCCAGAGGACCCCTAGAATTTTCTGATCCGTCGTAAATCACGTGGCAGAGCTCCTAACAAAGAGAAATGCCGCACTTGTGGGGGAGCTAGTTTCGTACAGCTGCTGCTCGGGGAACCCGGGACGCACGATCTAGTCTGCTGTAAATTACGACCATTACAGCAATCCCAATTAATCATCGCGAAACCTGTTGTCGTACGGTAGCAGTTGCGCGAGCTTTTTTCGAGATGTTGTTGTCCTTATCAGAAGATAGAGCGGTACTCATCGTACAACACAGCTCACAATAGCTCTGGATGTATCTCGTACAGGTTTCACCAGTCCAAACTACAGCAGTGTAGCAGTTATTGGTGGATGCCCCGTGTGAGCCCCTAGACGCACCCAGTAATTCGCACCGCTTCACCCACGCATAGCTTACAATCGAGTTTTTGTTCGATGTCTTTTTTTGTCGCCACGTAGAATAGCAGCAGTAGGTGACGGTGTCGCCTATAAGTAGTATAGCCGTGGATAGTCGCTCACGCAGTATCAGCAGTCTGAACCGCAGCCGTGCAGCAGTTGTGGTGAAGACTTACAGTAGCATTTAGGACCCTATGCGCATGCAAATAGATCGTATCGCTTCGCTCCCGATATGTTAGTCGAAAATACGAAAAATGACGACGAAGTGATTTATTTCGAGAAACAGTAGGTAAGATACCACCTCAACGAAGCAAGTCGTACGGGTAGCCTACCTCACGCAGTTACAACAGTCCAAAGTGCAGCCAAAAAATCCGTTGCGCTTGACCCCCGTACATGATTACACACGCTCACGCCCAATCACGATCGTCGTTGTCCGAGGCACGCAAATTTGATAATATTGCCGTTTCAGCGGTCTCCGAAGTTTTGAAGATCAGTGGTCCCCGATGCACCTTCCTCAAAGGCCTCCGGATAAAAATGGAAGTGCCGACCGCAATCCCTTGAAGTAAACCGATCGTACTCGGGGTGGTGTCCTCGACACCGTATCCCCACAGCTACGACAGCGTCTGGGCTATGCGGGGTTCATAGCTTATTGACGTATAGCTTGTGTAGCGACGTACACGCACATGAACAGCTTTTGAGACGATTGTGACCTAACCCATTGTGTGGATAGCGAGACTGCTCAATCGAGTCAAACGCTCTAGAGTCACGGTGAGGCGTACTCTGTAAGGATTCAATCCCATTGATGTAGAAAGCCCGTAATACGGGAGGCCCCAGGCTGTTGGGTTGAGTAACCTTCCAGAAGAGGAAGGCGGTATCACAACCAGGAGTTGCGCACATGATGAATCAACGGGAAGGGGGCAAGCCTATACACGAAATCAAAACCATGTTCGTATCCTAGAAATTAAAATACAGCAGAGACGACACGAGACCCTAAAAGTACCGCTCGTATTTTGAAGCCAAAGGGGGGTATTGGCAAAACATGCCTAGGGGGGGGGCTCCCACTTGCCCCAGCCTGCCTCAAATTAAATGATGACGCGATGGCAAGGTGCCCGCAGCCCATGTCGAGCACGCATACCGTTTCCTTTATTTTCAGGCACGTTGTCGGAGCTAACGGCACCGCGGCGCACGAGGGGTCAAACATATCCCCCATTTTGGCTGCTTCTTAAGGGGGTATGCCCCCGTATCTCTACTCTGTTTATGTAGTACCATAATTCCCCCCCTTTGACCGAAATCATACCCCTTAGTGACCACTTATGACAGCCCCAAAAACAGGTATAAGCACGTATCCGCCTCACGGTGCAACAGCCCAAACAGCCCAAGGGCGGAATATCCAGTAGCTGCAAGTAGTCGCGATCGTTGTTTCCGGCAATAAGCACGGCACAACAAACAAGAAATAAAAAATAAAAAAATCGTCACATCATACCAAAACATACAATTTTTTCAATCTAGAAATTGTATCGGAAGGTATGGGCGCGGTGGGTGGGGCTTCAGCTAGAGTAGGGATGAACGGAATACAAAGCACGGCGCATTAGATTCAAGCATGCTAACGGCAGGTCTTCAGCGGCTTAATTTCTCCTTTTTGTTATCACATCAGCGGCAACGCTACGTACAAGTACTGGCGCTGCTTGTCGCCTTTTTTAGTGTTCACTACTGCTGTTGCGTGAGCTATGGTTACAAACAGTTTGTGACTAGAAGGGTTACTAATTACGGGTAACGGTAACACAAAGGCAACTAATTACGAGCAACGGCAACACGAAGGTGACGATGCGCTTGACGTGGATTGACGTCGGCGCGGACGTACTTCCAGCAAGAGTGGTGTACAGACCAAGTTTCGTCGACATGATGCGAATTAAATTATCCGCCTGCATACACCCTCCAAGCCGTTGGGTGTCTGTCCGTGCTGTCCACTGGATATGAGAGCAGCAGTGTCTATCTCCAACCCGCCCAACGTTCACCCACAAATCGTATCTTA
>JAYJME010004456.1:0-10926 GCA_036873775.1 Costaria costata
CCGCCGCCGCCGCATGTAAAAACCAGTCCCATGGGGGTGCATATTGCGAACAAAAAAACGTAAAAAAGGTTATTAATAGTATTTAGGGTAGGAGTCTCTCGGCAGAGTGACCCTGGCCGGCTGAAAATTACACCCCCCTACCCTATTACAACAGGGCTCGCTGACTGTCTTCCTAACCTGCCTTAAGCAATGATTCCGTATGGCACGATGCATGGTACGCGGGCTTTTACCGCCAGACGGAACTTGCTTAAGTTTTCGACGCGTGCTACGATAGAGGTACGAAGAACTTTTAGGTTAAGGCTTTTTCTTTTTTTTGTTTCTGAACGACGAGGGCTCCTCAACCCGAAATGGTCGGAAAGTCATTCTTGTTTCGCGGTAGGATTTGTTTTGTATATTTATGAATTAATAGTCTATGCCTTTGTTCATCGGAATGCTCTTTCAGAATATTAAATAAAAAAAACAGTTTTGGGTACGGTTTGGAGCTCCTCAAGAAACAAACCTCAGAAAAAACATGCAACAACACCTCTACCATGGCATGTGTCTTTCCAACCATAACTGGTACCTTCACTGGTAGGCACCAAGGGGGAGCTAGCTGGTGGTTCGACATATGTGCGGCACACGGGCGAACCAACTGTTGCATGTTTAGCCTTAACGCGTCTCCCATTTTTTCACCTCCCCATACACACACGCTCTTCACGGTGTTTGGCGCGTTTTTTTTTTAATGTATAAGCTCGTGTTCTGTGTTGCTTCGATCGGGCTCTTCGTCGTCGTTCCTCGCCTTGCCCCGCCTCGCCTCGCCTCGCCTCTGCGCTCTCAGAGTAATGCAGTTCATCCTGACGAACCTGTTCATCATGGTGATCGTCGAAACCTTCGAGGTAAGTGTTCCATGAAGGGCGACATAGTACCCGATAAGTAGGTGTGTGTGCTGGCCGACAATTACTATAAGTCGCCGACCAGTTATTAGTGTACACTCGTAGTCGGCTAGGCATATTGCAGTTAGTGGCGTGCGGAGGTTCGCGCAGGTCTGCGCGTTTGTACTTGACTGTTGCGTTTTGTGACGCGATGGGTGTGTTTTTTAAATGATAAATGTCGATAACGACCAAGTCAGTTCGTTGGCTTGCTCCGCCACGTAACTAATAACTACCAGGTAACCGCGAAGTCCGGCCAACTCATAGCCCTACCGGTTTGCATGTCAGATTGAGCCAAGTTGACGCCGCCGCTCCTTGGACGATGCGACCACCGAGCTCACGTGAAGTTTCTTGGCAGAACCTGCCGCCGTCGGGCTAATGTAGAAGCGCGATTCACCGCCGAGGCTGTGCGTGTTCTACACGCGATAAAAAAGCATGCGACTATGATACTGCCAGCCCGATTGGAAACATGTCGTAGTACCCCTTGAAAAAGCTAGGCGCTGTTCGTTGTGGTCATACGGGCGTGGGGAACTAAAAAGAAGAACTCGGTCTAAGTGCCCGCAGCACTGCTGCACGAACCAAATTTCGATCCCACTTGCTCTCAGTACGGGCTAATCGTGCACATCTGCGTCGTCCATGTCAGCGAATGGCCAAGATGCCCAACTGGTCCAGCGAAGTTATATGAAAAGTTACAGTGCTCACGAATCATGGGTGACGGCTAGCGAGAAGAAAAGTCCAGCGAAGGACTCAGCTAGCGACCGTCCACTCGATCCGAGTTCCTGTTAATAGTTATTTCTATATTATAGGTAGACTCAGCTGCGAAAAACCGACAGCACCGCATCGCTTCCGGTGAACCGGCGCATGCATTTCTTGTCCACTGGGCCTGAGATAAATTTTAAGAGGGACGCGCGGAACGCCTTGCTTCCCGAGACCTGCCCCCAATGCCAAAAGTAAACCCGCCGTCTGTTTTAAGAACCCCCCCCCCCAGTCTGAGCAAGCCCCATAGCACCGAAAAGTAATGGGGCGCCTTCCCAGGCACAAATAGCACCGAAAAGTAATGGGACGCCTTCCCAGGCACAAAACGTAACCGTGCCTATGCCCTATGCCGTGCCCATAACACGCAGACGCTGAATGCAAGGGAGAGGCAGGACCTCGAGGGCGCGATACCGCACTTCCAGAACTTGTGGGCGACCTTCGACCCGAGCGGTATAGGCAAACTCCCACCGAAGCATCTATACGTGGTGAGCAAAACAGTTTTTTTGTTTGTGCATCGAAAAAACAAAACAAAACAAAAGTTACGACATCTTGAACCGTGATTCAGAGAGAGGCAGGCTTCCCTTCCCGTCCGTCGTGCAGTACTTACTGCCAGGTGATTGGTTAATTTTCAGCAGGACCGAGCTACGCTACATATATAGGCGTTTCACTTTCGAGGTTCACCGATGGGGGTCCTCAACTAACACATCCAAAAATATAAGCACCTTTCGTATATTAAAATTAACATAAAACGTTCCTTATATTTATGGACAGAGTGCTATTAATACGATAGGGGAGACAGTTTTTGGCCGAACTGTTTCTGACAGACGGGGCTCTTAAAACATGGAACCACCTACCCAGCATCGCTACACTTTACAACATGTTTAGTTGTGTACCTATTGCGGGGGGCCATAGTAAATAGAACCAAATATTGCTAGCAAAAATAGGGGAATATATAGGTTTTGGTGTCTACAGTAGATCCTATTGTGTCTACAGTAGGTCCTATTAACCATGGTCCCCCGTAATAGATCAGAAGGGATTGTTCATCGGGGACTGCCCGTTCATTCGATCAAAAAGCCATGATTTTGGGTGTGGCACGTACGTAGAGGTCTCCTGAAATGAGATGCCTCAGAAACTCTCCGTGCACCCCTTCACCGTGGCAGGCGTCCCGACATCTGTATACACTACAGTATGGGTATTTTACACTACAGTATGCGTATTTTACACTATAGTATGTGTATTTTACACTACAGTGTATGTATTTTACACTACAGTATGCGTGTTTTACAATCGAAAGTATTCCGTTTAGACACCTTAGCCCACCGACTTGTGTGTCGGTGTTGTCATACAGTACTCTAAAAGGTCGGCTGTTGGGTGCGGTTTACACAAAGCTCCTCACGTAAGGCAGGACACATGCTACGAAGGGGTGTTGTTCCATGTTTTTTCTGAGGTTCTCCACTTGGAGGGTTCTCTGCCCCTTGTCCAAAACCTAACTTTTGATAAATGTTGTGAGCTTAACCCGATGAACCATCACACGGCCTAGGTTCACAACGAGATATATTGCCAAAACAAGGATGGAATCCCGACGGTTTTGGGTTAAGGAGCTCCGTCGATCAGAAAAAAAATTACCCCAAAAGTGCTACCTCTATCGTAGCACGCGTCGGAGCCTTCGAAAAACTGGGTGCTACATAGCCCTATAACACCATAATATACGCCCCTCGGAACAATTTCAGAGCCGATTCCTCCCAAAGGCAGCCTTAAGGGGGACACAAACAAAGAAATTGTCTGAGGCTTTCGGGAGATATCGTGGAGATGCTTCCGCAGGCGCGTCGCTCGGCAATTAAACCCTACCGGGGGTCGAGGAAATCGGCACTGAAAGTTGTTGGAGGAGGGGGGGTGTTATACGCCATCGTATACGGTATTAGTATTACGGGGGAACCATAGCTAATAGGACCTACTGTAGACACAATAGGACCTACTGTAGACAACAAAACCTATATATTTCCCTATTTTTGCTAACAATATCTGGTCCATAATTAATAGGATCTACTGTAAGAGTAGCACGCATAAGCAGGGTTATTTTGCTCGGGGTCGCTATACTGTATGTGTACGTCATTATCTGGAGTTTCACCGTAAAATGAAAATCACTCTTGTCCGCGTTGCCTTGCCTCCCAGCGTTATTATGGCATCCCTGGCGTGCACTCTGTCAGCTGAGAGAGCTAGACGGAATGTCCCCAGTGCACCCCGCACACCTTGTTGGCTACTGTACTTCCGCAGTATGTTTCTCGTCGTACACACTACGGGCTTATTTTGACGAGAGCTTGCCGTGACGCTTGGTTTCTCGTCGTCGTATCCTTCCTTCTCTCCGCTCTCCGAAACGGCTTTAGTTTTTGTTGCAGCTAGAGAAGCCCTTGGGTGGCGCAGGCAATCACGCTTCCGCGGGCGGGTACGCGACGATGCTCAAATCTTCCGCAGATTTTGACTACAGCTTCACGAAGGTGTGTAGAACCACCCCCACGCTTTGTATCATGCAATTTCGTTTGTAACGTATCATACCGGGTTTTTTGTCTTACCATGTGAAAAAATACTCAATGCCTTTTATTAGGAGGGGTTAGGTTGTTTGTTCAGCAATAGACCCGTGCCGATACAATGCTTGCTCCGAAATAGTGGGGGGCATGTCTCAGAGTGGACAATGCTATATATAGCTCGGTTTCATAGCGGTCTCAATCTGGTGGTCTATGACCCGTCAAAGGGAGTTTCTTTTCCTGGCGAGACACCAACATTTTCGGCACACCGTCCTCGTCCTCGCGCCTAGAAATGACCCGCAACGTGTGTGGCGCTCCGGGCAAGCTATTGATAATTCCTACGCATTAACTTGTTTCCCTGGGTGTGTATCGTGCAACACCGCAAAAGGAGGTGGAGCACGCTCGTAAGGTTGCCAAAGCCGACACGGAGACGTTGCCGGTTACAGTGGGTAGGCACCCCCGAGATAAGCTCACCCGGTGAAAAAAGCCCAAACAAGTGCTCTTAACTGCACATTGTTCTCATCTGTACGAGTGGACAATAGTTAGCTTTTAGAATAGGCGGGACGTGCCCATTTAACCGCTCTTAAAGTCCCGGGTTTATTTTTTCTTGGATGCTCTTCAATCGGGATACCCACTGTATATGTTTCACACATAGGACAGATCACGATTTTGTATACGCGTACAGTATGATATCTGAAAAAAAAACACCTTGGGGCAATATACTAGGGGGGTTGTTGTACTTCATACATTTAGAAATTCGGGGACACGATATCAACAGTTAAATGGGGCCAGACTCCGACGTAAAACCCTAACCCAGTCCATGCGCACCATGCGAAGCAGTGGGCCGCGCGGTAGCAAGCCACCGTAAAGCAGCCTTTGAAAAAAAACACAGCGGATATCAATCGACGACCTGAATCGAAACAAGCACCCAAACATTTCATACCTCGGACAAATCACGATCTACTGTAGAGCATGTGCATCACCTACGAGTATGTAGATAATTTAGATCCTATACCTGCCGTTATGATATGCTGTGCAGGATCTGTGTCATACAAATCCAACCCAGGAAACATGTGCTAGACCATACAGATCATACGGCTCCACACACCCGGCAACATGATCTAGGCCATGCAGATCATACAGACCAGGGAAGGATCTGTCTGCGATGAACGACACAGATCATGAGCGGTTGAAATGATCTGATTTGTCCGGATGTGTGATGTGTATGTTTGCAGGTTTTGGTGGGACTCGGGGCAGCTCTCCTCTCCGACGAGAAGCGCACCATTGGCAAGGGCAGCTACCGCCCTATCAACAACCTGCGGAAGGTCATGGCCACTATGGTCATACAGAGAGCTCTCAAGCGAAATCTCATGCTCAAGAAAGGAAAATTCCCCGGCAACGTCCATCTGTGTGACATCGTGCTTGCAGCCGAGAACAAAGCGGGCGCTCGACGAGCGTTGCAGACCCGAACACCACTATCCCGGCCTAAAACGGGCCACCCCAACGAGGCTAGAGGGGGTACTAGCCGCCTGCAGCCAGGCTATCGTGACGGCGTCACCGAAGCCGATAATAGCGTGCGATTTCCAGGAAAGGCGCGCGACGGTTTCGGAGGGGGGCATAAAGGGTTTTCAGGTTCACGGGTGGGTGCAATCGGGTCCATTGGTCTCCCTCCCAACGCGGAAGAAAGCACGTGGCTCATGCGAAGGTTTTTAGTGGACCTTCAGCAGATGAACGAAGAAGACGATTCGATGGAAGGAGGACCAGTCCGAAACGATGAAGCAACGAAGGTAGTAGCCGCCGGTGGAGGAGGACCCGAACCAGCGGCTTTCAACTTGCTACGCCCTCGTGGCGGCAGTGGGCACTCTGGTCATGGTGCGGGGGTTGGACCCCTTGCTCAAAGACGAGATGTGATCACCGCCACTGTTGTTGCCGAAGGACAACGCGATCAAGACGCAAATGCCAGTAGTAGCCCTGCCATCCACAACACCACGCCCGCTGGTGCTACGAGCTTCGGCAGGGATGGTGTGCAAGGGGCACGTAATGGCGGAGATGTCGGTCGTGGGGGCGACCGTGCGCTTGCTGCCGAGGAAAGTTCTATTGCCGGGTGGTTTCGCTCAATAGTTTCTCACGTTTGGAGGGGCGACGAACCCGACGACACACCGGTCGTCGACAATGGCAGGAACGACGAAGGGGCCGAGTTGCGTCACTGTCCTGACAGACTGTATGTTGATGTCACTAGGCACAGCGACGCTTCAGGCAGTTTTGACGAGGAACGAGCCGCCCCGGGGGAGGCAAGCATCGAAGCAGTAGAAAACACGGTCCCAATAACCCCTTTGTCAATGTGGCTGAGAGAACGTTCAGCATTTTAATACAGTAGAGACGCGACGAGCCCCATGGCGTCGGTATTTGTCGGTTGTGGTTTTGACCGCTTGTTGGCGAAACGCAGCAGGAAGTGATCCTCTGAAAAGCACAGGTGGTTTTGTATAGTGTTTGGTTGGTGGTATCCGGGGCGGGCCAGATGACTGCGTTTGGCGGCTATCTGGTTCCTCTGCCGTTACATCCGCTCATCGAAAGTTGCCTCCTTACGTGTGAATAGAGCAAGTTGATGGTAGCCCCTATGTGTGATTGGGTTGTTACGTGGTCTGCGGTATACTTTTTTTTTCACGTTCTGGCTCAGGTTGCTGCCAACGCCAGGTGGTACACCTGCTATGGGAAACTGACGCTGCGGTCCAGGGATTGAACACGGCTGGCTCCTCAAGACCGGAGATACCGTCAAACGTGGCAATCGAACGGTTGAGTCGTGTCCCCTAGGAGACACAAACTCGGGCTGATTGGAGTTGTCTCAGCCCGGCTCGTGAAACTTACTTTTTGCGTGAAGCAGAGTACGCCAGAAAATTTCTTTGTTGATACAGCTACTGTAGTTAGAGGCACACGGTATTCTGGTTTGAGAATACCGACAACCGCTCGTAAGCACGCGCGCGTGGTTATCGCAGATGGTGCTGAATGTAGGTTACCCCGGGGTTACTTTTGAGGAGTGAAGCGCAAGTTATGTTGTAGAGGCGTACCATTAGTTTAAATTGAATCCATCAACTTGTCCGATTCGGCCTTCAACGCCGTGTTTTTGCCAACTGCGAAGTGTTTTTTTTTACATTTTGTTTGATGCTTGCCAACCGCCGACGGATGTTGGGTTGGTGTGAGATGCTTTTTTTCTTCACACAGGTGTATGCGACAATCCACGCGCCCATTAGCGCCACCGATTTATCGGCCGCGGTAAGATGAAGCACGGCGAAAACACAGACCCCGCTCATCGCTCGGGCAGAGTTGACAACACCACCTACCCTGAATACACTTGTCGTGCATTCCGTATGGGCACATGGTGTTTCGCGCGCATATCAAGGAGGGGCGACCCAAAGGAAGTTGCCTTTCTCGTAGTGGATGAAATAAAGAACGCGCCAACGGCCGATCCCAGCGAAGGCGTCCTGGTCCTGGATTCCGATAGGTTTCAGGCCTCGACGGAACAGATGGCCGGCAGCGAGATTATTCTTCATGGAGATACCTTGACCCCGCCAAAATTACTTCGCCGGGCGTAAAAAACACTCGCCCTTTTCCTCACTTCTCTGGCCGCTTCGGTTCTGTCCGGAGACGACCGCGACACCACCCCGTTTCTGTGGCGTCCGTATTGGATGTACCGTCTCTCCTATCAGTCCGTCTGATGCCGTCTGATGCCGTGTAATGCCGTGTAATGCCGTGTAATGCCGTGTAACGCCGTCGCATGCCGTCAACCCGACCACAGTAGTTACCCGCATGTCTTCGTAGCAGGAAATTAGATTTCCACGAATCGGTCGAAAATGCTTGTTGTGATTTTTACGCCACTCTGCAACACGGTTGGCTCAATATGAATTTACAATGGTACATATTTCGTCCATGTCGGCAGGGTGAGCAGATCACTCAGGTGCTCCAGCAATGCTGGCCCCAAGCTGAGCTTGGGCATCCAACTTGCGACATATACCCTGACAGCGTGACTGCGCGATGGAAAGAAGAAGGCAAATAAAATATATCGTCATATCGAGGATAACGTGTCCGCACCACCCAGATCACTACGCGATCTTTTCGGGCTTCGGGGGAAAAACCTGGCGACGAAAAAAAAGGACGATGACAGCATCGTCGTCTGATTGGCTGGTGGATGATAAACGTAGTATCCGAACTACTACAATGGTTGGAAGGAGTCGTATCATTCGACACGGGGTGCATCATCCTGATCCTATACTCGCCTTTTGCGCGCTCACGTTTACTCTTATCATACATAGGTAGGCAGTGAATAATCATAGTACCCCCAAAAAGGCTGATATTAATAGAAGGCTGGACAGCTTACTCGACATGGTTCGCTCCATACGCGGGGAAGAGTCATGCATGGCAGATCACTGATATGGGCTACACGAAACGCACTGATATGGGCTGAGGAACGCAAACAACAACATACATACAGCAAAGCACCCCACCTGCTCCCGCTGGTACATACGTGGCTGGTGTAGCCCTCCGAGATCGATCGGCAGATCCATTACTTGCACCGGAACGGTGCGTTCGCGTCGGCGCCGCGCAACGCGATTATGATAGCCCCGCGATAAAGGCGAGCGTTTGTTGCCATCCGGCTATATACGGCTACACCACCAGTCCAGAGAGAGATCGTCGTTTCATCGCGACCGTCTTATGTATTGGGGTTCACTTGTGGTAAAGGGCTCAGGAGTACTATTGCGGGAGACCATAGTTAATAGGACCTACTGTAGATACAATAGGACCTACTGTAGACACCAAAACCTACATATTTCCCTATTTTTGCTAACAATATTTGGTCCATAGTTAATAGGACCTACTGCTGTAGACACAACAGAACCTATCGTAGACACCAAAACCTATATATTTCCCTATTTTTGCTAACAATACTTAAGTCTTGGTCCATAGTTCATGGGACCTACTGTAGACACACAACAGAACCTACTGTAGACACCAAAACCTATGCATTTCCCTGTTTTTGCTAACAATATTAATATTTGGTCCTATATTCACTATGGTCGCCCGTAATAGCGGGTGCCTTCTGTACCATACCATTAGATATAACCACACCGCATGATGATCATCAAGTGTGTGAGCCTCATGAACCCCCGAGCCTCGAGCATCAGGCCTTGGCTGGATCTCTGCTGACCTACTGCAACACCTTCACAGGGAGTACTCGTATACCACATACCGCACCTCCTGAGATACGTACAGCTGTCAGGTTTCGATCGAAAAAGTATCCCACGCCAGCTTGCAAACACAAAGAAAGAACATTGTTGAGTTCCGACAAAATCCTCGATCTCGATCACACCTCCTGACGTTTGGTAATTTTTTAGCGTCAAGGATATTGTAAAATGAGTATCAACCACTCAACGGGTCGAATTCACAGCTGTCGTATTTCTCTTTTTCTGTTTTTAGCACCCTGGGGGATACTACAGCTATAATACACGCGGGTGTTGAGGTACAGGGAGACAGGAGGTGGTGTTGCTGGAGTATTGAGAAAGAACCCAAGGAACATCGTCAAAGGCCAATCGCGAAGAACACGCTCGCTCGTGCTCAAACAAAGCAACCGGAACAAGCTCAAGGCTGACACCTCAAATTGTGTACTCGTAGCTCTAGACTCGTACATCGAGTACACTGCCTGGTACCTGATGGTATACTACTGTATGATCAAGTATAGTACCTGGCAGCTGAAAAAGTAGCCAGCGCTACCAGAGCGCACAATGCCCAGGACTTGCTCGGCATCATTCTTGTGCACATCAAGGCTTGGACTAAAGAAGGTACCCTCGTAGGCCTGTACAGTAGTATGAGATGATGCACTCGTTCCTGCAGAGAGATGCGAGACCGATCGCGTGACGGCGCGCCAAGAAGTGTGTCTGCTGTCTGTGCTGCTGCTTGTCGTTGGTGCTCTCTCACTCTTCTTTGTTCTTGTGAACGGCAACAAATTAATTAATCTGTCTGGACTCTGAATACTGAATACTCTGCTGTACTTGCGAATAGGGCAGCGGACTTTCAAATTTTCATCTAATTTTCGTATTTTCGTATTTCGTAGATATTTCGTAGATCATACTATACGCTTCTACGTTCTACCGCATGTTCTACGTCGTATTTCGTCGTTTCAGATGATTCTGGGGGAATCGCAGGCTATCATAATCGGGCACGCTTGAAGTATACCAGGCCTGGTACTCGTACCTGGCACAGACAGCAGGAGAAGTATTATAGTTGCAGGTTGTTCTCACATTAAGATTATCAAGTCACAGCTAAAGAGAGATACCTCGTATGATAGCTAGCTAGCTCTGGAGTGAGTGGAAGAATACCCCGCTTTCGTCCAGTCTGCGAACTTCTGAGAGGACTGCGGCCCTGCGGACCACACAACCTTATGATACTATTATTAATATGATAACAGCTTACACCTGCTGCGAGATAGGTGCGATATGTTGGACTCAGTACGTGCGAGCACGATGTACGTATTATCGTATCATACGCCAGGGAGGGGTATATGGTTTCACGTTTCGGGGTATTCCATTCAGCATTAATCATCTGATATCATCAGCAGGACCTGGTATCCACATCAGATCATCATCACCCACAACTACTCGTAAGGTACTTATATCGTTTTCTCGCTTTGTAGTTGAATTTCTTTTTCGGGTGACCGATGCTGTCTCTTTGGTTCTTTTGGTTCGTTTGGT
>JAYJME010004457.1:0-10925 GCA_036873775.1 Costaria costata
TTAAAAGGGAGGGAGCTGGAGTTTAATAGAAGAGCGAAGATAATAAATGGGAAGGACAAAAAAAAAAAAAAAAAAAATATCATAGCAAACGAGCGCTCGACGTATAACATGATATCACGAAGCTTGCAAAGATGAGTACAACTGCAGTATAATACTGGGCACTGCCGCTGCTGGATCAACTACCGTACTCAACTGGGTACATTTTTAACAATTTCACAAAAACAGAAGAGGAAGCTCGAAAACATCTACCTGTGGTACGCAGGTACCTCGTAGCATTCGCGCTCACAAGATACAAGTATGTAATGTGCAATGTGCACTGTCTAATACTCGTATGCCGCTCGAATTGGTAAACACGTACTGGTATAATACAAAGTACCAGTATATACAACTCTAACTCTCTCAAGCTCTCGATAATAGCTCAACGCAATACCACCAACAGAGGGGCAAGGTGTAGGTAGACATATTGTACCAGGTAGACTGCTGTGGCCGTGGCGATACGATACGGACTAAGGGACTAGATGATGTTGTCGACAGATACCCCGCGAATAAGAAATAGCCCAATAAGAACGTTTATTCGTTTATAGACTCGCTTTTCGGGTGACGCTACGAGTAAGAAAATTGGATTAATAAATCGTGTTCAGCCGTGGCGAGCCCTACACAATTATAATTGTCTATTATGATCAAACGGTTGCTCAAGGTTAAGGTTGGTGTCAAAATAAGGTTTCGATTTACTGATAAGGCTAAGGTTTCAATTCAAGCCTACGAGCTTACCAGGTACCAGGTACCGGTACGTATTAATAGCTCAGATTAGGTGCGGGCCCAAAACGTAGACACATATTATATCATACCACACATATCATATCGTACGCGTAGCAGCAGCAATATCATGCACGTACGTATAATACCAGGTATTCTATAAAATCGTACGTAATCGTTAGAAATAAGTCGGCTGTGAGTTCAACCAAGTGAGTGGTTGATACAAATATTTACAAGCTGTGGATTAAGATATATAACCCGCGTGTCCAACAATACTTTCATCTGAACAGTCTACAAGTTCAGAAGTATCGTGGTGAGAGCAGGTATGAAAGGTGAGGCACAGCTGTCACGTATCACCACCTACACACCGCCAGCACACAGCTGTCAGATAACGGGTGGCACTTTAGGGGTGTGACGGACGGCACGGCAACGTTAAAAAAAAATGCCGTGACGGACGCCTGCTGTAACCGTAACTACTAGTTTTTAGTGTAGATGAAGTCGGCCGTCCGTAGCCCGTGACCGGTGCTCGATATTTGGTGACGGACAAGCAGTCATAAGTCACGAGACATCTTGGTCACACAAGCCGCCCGTCAAGTAACAAACAGCAGCATCATCAGAGGTTATTATTATTAATAGTTCCCTTGCACACTTGACACAGCAGTACGCAGTCCGGAGAAGAGAGGAAACGCATGCTCGCACAAACAATTTTGAGAGGAGATCTCGGAAAGCACCCATGCATGTATACATGCATGCGATGGTGGCCGCTTCCCCGCCTCTTGAACCACGCAGAAGCGGACAAACTATTAATTGCTCCCAAGCTATTTTTCATGCAGGCAGCAGGCAGCAGCAGCAGCAGCAGCAGCGGAAGTCTACCCTTCTTGATGGAAGTAGCAGCGACAAATCATCAAACCATGAGTATTCTATATGCGAGTCAGTTGTGTACGAGCACGAGAGTGAGTGGAAGTACAGCTGTAGGCTCCGATGTTTCTCCTCGCCCCCCCCCCGACGGACAGAGACACGACAACAAAAGGAGACTCGTATAATAGAATAGAGACGAGACGAGAGAGCGTCAAGTTCAACTCCCCAATAGAAAAAAAGCATACCGACAGCGTGAGTGTCAAAAGAAGAACGAACGCGCACCACAAAACGTTTTCTTTGTAACAACGTTGCGGGACACGCTTACGTACAGACAAGCTGCCAAGTGCAGCAGCAGCAGCAGCAGCAGCAGCCGTACCCGATGCACAGGCAGCACCGAGACAGGAACTGAACCGATTGAACACGCAAACAAAAAGACAAACAAATACCAGGTACGAGTATAGAAGGGGAAAACCCCTGGGAACCCTCGTAAAAATCAATACCGCAGCTCGGTGCAGTAACAAAAAAAAAACACGCAAAAAAACCTCTCACCTGCCCCACGGGTCACGGCTATTAACGCTCGCGCCCCTCTTATCCACCAAGAACTGCGCAGCCCGGGCCGCCAGAGCGTGGTCTCCCTTCAGCACAGCGCAGTGCAGCAGCCCGTCCGGTCCCTCCATCTCCGAGACATCCGCCGTCCGCGACGCCCTCGCCTCCGACTGCCTCTCCCCCAGCAACGTAGCGGCCCTCTCGTCAGCAAAGCTCTGCGTGCAGGCAGCCATTAAGGACTCGCCACGGAGGGAAGCACTAACTCGGAGCGTATCGACCCACTGCTCCGTCTCCATATCGTCTGTCGCGGCGCAGCCACTGCCGCCGCTCGAGCCGGAGCCGCCGGTCCCGCCGGGGACGATCCTGGCGTAGAGGGGTCGGTGGCACCCGTACGCCCGCAGCCTCTCCGCGCGGTTGCGCTTGTGGCGCTCGATCTCAGCCAAGGAGCGAGGTGGTCGCCGGCCGGGCCTCGCGAAGCTGCTGCTGCTGCTTGCGCCGCTGCCGGTGCTCGCGCCGCCCCGCCCCGCGGTCAGGAACAGCAGGTCATCTGCCTCGTCTCTCTGCCGCTGCTGCTCTTCTTCCTGAAGAGCCAGGAGCTCCTCCTCCTTAGTCTCCCCGGCTGCTGCTGCCGCTTGTCTAGAGGCCGCAACAGCGGCGGCGGTGGAGGCAGCGGCAGCTGCAGCTACCGCCGCGGCTAAAGAGTCTCCCCTCGGAACCGCATGAGCGGGGGAGGGAGCGGCGTTCGGCACCGCTCGGCTAATGCTGTTCGCGGCGTGAGCGGGATGTGCGGGGTCGGATTGTCGATACCGCTCCTGGGACGACGGCGTCAGGATGACGGTGGAGGGAGTGCACGCGCCCGGGTCGACGGAGAGGGCCGCTCCTCCCCCCCCTCCCTGTCGCCCTCCTACTGAGTGCGATGGAGCTATTTCCTCCTCTTCTTGCGTCGCTATTCTGACCGCCGAGGAAGACCCGCGAGAGGGAGCAACTGCTGCAGTGTGATCAACCTGGGCCGAAGCACTCCGTTGAAGTTCGGTTCCCCGCCGCCAACCATCGCCCGGGTCGGTGTTGACCCTCGCCAAGGCATGGTGGGACACCGCTCTCTCCCGGCTAGCAGCAGCAGAGCCCACGGCATCTGCATCAGATACTCTTTCTCGCGCACTTGATAGGTATCTCCCATCAATGAATCCGTACCTCGCCCACACGTCCACATTATCCGGTAGGGGAAACTTCGCCTCTCCTTCCAAGCCGCCCTCCCCGAATGCACCCCCGTAGCCCACGAGACCCGGGGAGGAAAGGAAAGGGCGGAGGTTCCTGGGGAGGCGCGCTGATCTCACGCGGGTGCGGGTGGTGACGGGGGCAGTGAGAGTTGCCAAGCTATCGACCCGAAAGAGCGCCCCAGGAATGCGCTCCTTGGGCGGACTTGGCGCAACTACTGCCCCGCCCGCTGCCTCGTCGGCGGCGCGGACCTCCATGGCTTTGACACCGCCCCCAATGAATCTGCTCCTGGTTTTCAGACACGTTGATACCTCGGCGGGCCCTGTGAAGGCAGCGGGTGGAAAGCTCGAGTTTCCAAGAGTAAACGGAGAAAGTTCGAAGCGGTCCTGTGAACACCCTCGTGCCAAGATTATGAAGAGGAGGGATTTGGGGTTTCCAAAGGAGCAGGCTTTACCGGTATTTTTCCCATTTTTCCCAGGCCACACACCAACCACCACCAACGGCCACCACCGACCGGCACTCTGCTGCTGCTGCTGCTGCTGTTGCTGTGCTGGGAGGGCAGTAGTGCGCGCCTGCCGTCGCCGCTTGCCGACACGACCACGACCACCAACACGGACCGACCCTCTGCTTTTTTCGAGTATCGATGATCCATCCGTGTGCTGTCGGCAAACTATTTTACACCAAAAAATTGATCGAGAGGCAGTGGACCAAAGCCGAGCAGCGAGCGGCACCACCGCACACAGCAGTCAGTGCGATCCCCGCAGGCAGGCAGTCGAGGGGGCAGACAGAAGAAGCAGTAGTACGCTGTGGTAGTATCACACGTAGTTCGTATATCACTGGTGGGAGGTTCCTGCTGTCGTCGTTTGCCTGTACCACGTACACTGCGTACGGTGTATCATATTATCTTGCTGTGCAAACCTTACTACGCTACGTAAGTTTGGCGTCGAGGCTCAATTTCTTATTTTGTTACCTCGCTATTATATGGGATTTAGTGTGCCAACCGACCCTGATAACCGTTTCTTAGGTCAAATTTCTTGTTCATCGGGATCACACGAACCTCAATTTCTCAAGGCCGAATTTCTTAACAGCGGGTCTGCCTCGGTTATTACGATTAAAAAATAGAATAAACGCCCAAATTATTTTAACTCCTATGCAAGTCATATGAGTTACCCCTATCCCTGGGAGGTGAGCCACAATCCATGGGCTGCATCTCCTAGCTGCAGTCCACACGCTATTCTGCTAACCGGAACCCGAACCCGAACCCGAACCCTATAATACTTCTGCACCTACTAAGTCGGAGCAGGGTGCCAAATGGGATCAGGTCCGGGCGGGATCAGGGTAGAGGTGTTGACCAATTATGATGGAGGTGTGGTCTGTAAGCACCCCATTCCAACCGTTTCAATCCTATTGCGTAATATAACACAAAAACACTATTGATATAATAGGGTGTGTGAGTACTCTGTACTTAAGTTCTGCAGTCCATAGGTTGTAAACAGTAAATAGGCGCCGTCGCAACAATGGTATATACATACTGCTGCATGTTCCTCGTAGTCGCTTGGTTTGGTCGAACTCGTCTTTTTTTTGGTCGCTGTGGATGGGTTCCAAGTCCCAAGTCAACTTTGAATTCCGCCTCGGGGGGACTCGAGCTCACGAAATTGACCTTAGTGTCGGTAGTTGCGAAGTTTCACCACTATCATAAATAAATAGACTACCGGGGGGACGCCTCGGAGGCTCAGATCCTATACCTGGAGAAAGTTTGTTGGGAATTAAATTATCGGCATGTTTTCGAAGGGGATAGTTCGTTTTACTTGGCTTTAGAGTTGGTGACGAGCTTTTCGCGGATACCATACCGCTCTTGTCCGTAAATGTGAGGATTTTTTCCTTATTAATATGAGTATCAAAACGTTCTTATATTTCGGGACAATGTGGTACTGGCGATTTCCACTCTGTCCTTAAATGAAAGGACTGTTTGATTATTAATACAGCAATGTTGAAACCATCTTTACATTTGCGGACATAATGAGACTCCTGCTGCTGCTGTGTGAAATCGGAAGCAAAACGCGTCCTGCCGACTGCAAGTACCGGGTCTGCCCGCTGCTGCAGGCCTGTGCCATGGGTCAGATCCACGTAAACGAAGCTTCTGCTGCTGATGGTCTAGTCTGCTGCTGCTGCTGGTGTGGTATGTGGGTTCACGCAGGCACTCAAAGGCTGTGCCTCTGGCCTCTGGGCAAAGAGCGTACGTAGAGGGACACGGCAGGCTGCGCTGGTCCCGACTATCCTACCCACTCGCAGCGACAGAGCGCAGGTCTGAGCAACACAACAAATCAAATCCCACAGCCGGGAGACACCACAACACCATCATCGTGTCGGGCTGCCGACTGCGGCGTCGATTATCCGAGCGTCCGAGGTGCAAAAGCGGTCTCTCTCTGCCTCGCGCGCGTCACACCCCTCGGCATGTCTCGGTATGTCTCGGCAAGCGGCGCGATCGTAGCGCTAATCACCGACCTTCGTCGCAACAAAATCCCAACAAAACTCGCATTTCATTGGAGGCATTTGGCCGAATTTCACGGCATAAAAAGCTGAAGTATTTCCGGTCGCATCAAATAAGTTCCCTGGGTATAGGTGCTGTGCCGTGTTTTTCAATTGTATGAAATGTGTGTGATCTGCCGCTCTTCGTGGAGCCAGAACCCAGAACCGCTTTTTACGTTTTCCGTCTACAACTCAACTGCTTGCTACGAACGGTTGATGATACAGCTGATATTCGTACCTGGTACTGTATTGCCGTATACCTGCCATTTGAGTATTTAACTACCCCGGGTGATAATTATTTCGCTTTGTGCTGTTTCTATCATCCAGGGTGGTTTCCCTTTGTCGGGTGGAATCCGAGCCCCGGTGATAATTGACATGTTTTATTGTATTTATCTACCACCGGGGGTGGTTTCTCGTGGCGGGTGATATCCACGGGGAGGGTGATAGCGGTACGATGGATAAGCTTTGGTACACTTGGCACACCCACCCACGCAGCAGAGGGCGGTGATAACAAGGGGGATAATACCTCAAGCCGGGATATTTTGCACCTTTTGACGTTTCCAGGCAGATACCAGATGGGGTACACCGTGATAACAAGGGGGTGTTAGCATCGGGTAGAAATATTACATATATCTCCATGTACAAGTTGGACTTTGGGGGGCCTTCGGCATTTGTTTCTCTTACGCCCGCGGGTCTTTTCTAGTGCTCTCGGCGGCGGTGAACGCAGCGGGCCCGCGTGTACACACGGCTCAAGTTTGGACCCCGGCCGAGGCCCGTGGCGCGTGCTCTGGGGGTTCAAAGTCGTCAAAACTGGCAAGTAACCACGGGGAGGCTTTCCGACTTTGCACTGCCTCGCCGATGCCATGAAAAACCCGTGCGACTGTTTTTTCATCGGCATGAAGCACGAGTATTTGGTTTTGCCCTGCCGCATGAATAGGGTACACAGCACACACCACGCACGAGGCAACAAGAACTACACCGTCTTGAACGAGGCACACATCAGGCGTCGTGCAGCAGTAGTTGGTACCATGCTGCAGGTCTCTGTGCAGCTCTTTCTGTGCTATGTGCAGTTGGTGCTTCAAAAACCAAAGTGCTCGTTTTAGTTTCGGCCTTTTGGAAGCATTATCTACGTAGATCTACGTGTCCATATCATACTCGTACGCACGTTGCACTGTCAGTCGATCTACGTATTTCCTGCCAGATCTACCTGTATCACACCGTAAAACATTTTCACGTCTATTGGCAGCCATGGTACAACCGCAGCCGCAGTTCGAATTCTTCTTTGACAAAGCTACGAACTTTGTTTCTGTGTGTGCGTGTGCGAGTTTATGTATGGCCATTCAGATGACAAGCTGGACGATCTTAACACACACTTCCTCGGAATTTCAAAAGCACCCGCGCAGTACTACAGCAGCTGTACAGCAGCAACAGCAGCGGTACAACACCATTCGGCCTCGCATAGGCTCATATATATCGTAGCATATCTTTGTACACCTTATTCAACTTGCGACAGCCCCGGGATTCCAAGTCAACATCCCAAAGGGGAACCTTGTACCAAGTACGAATGCGATATTCCTTGGTACAAGGTATTCTCCTTGCTTCAGACTGGAGTCTCATCAATAACGGAATTTATTTCAGTGAAGCATCATTCACACAACACGGGCAGCCCCTTGTTCGCTTGCCTCTCAAAACCCGTTCTCCGGCTACAGCGGCAGCATCGCCACAATTATTGCATGTCTTCACAGCCTATCATGGCACATGTCGTCGGCCTCGGCCGAGTATCAGCATCAGCGGTGGAGGGCGTACGACGAACGATGTTGTTGCAGCAGCAGCCGTAGAAATAGCGCCACCTTCCCCAACCAGCAGCACATGCGCACCCCCCGACCCATTCAGAGCGCGAATCGCGGCAGCGATGTCACGAGATAGAGCGTACAGAAGTCGCGACAATTTTTGATGCCTGCATAGTCTAGCACATACCAGGGTACCGTAGGCCGCAGCCCGAGTATCAGCATCGGCGGTGGAGGGTGTGTGACAAACTTCGTATATGCGTGCTTGGAAACAGCTTTTTGTTAATCTGACACATGCGAGTACAGCAGCACATAAATGCGCATCCACCGGTCCATTCCGAGCAACAGCAATTTCTCGAGATAGCGCTCACATAATTTGATATATATAGGCTTTGAATATCGGCCTGTCCAAGTTCTACACGCGTGTGGGAGCACAGGTGGACACCAACAGCGGTTCGCCAGCCCTCTCCACCTCTCACCACCCCTCCACCAGAACGGATGCAAAAGCGCACACGGCAAAAGGGACTTCCGCATTTTTTACTATTTTTTAGAACGAGGATAAAAACGAGTTTCTTGAGGCACCAAGTTCAACACGAGAAGCGTGTGAGACCACTATAATAGCTGTTCAACAGCGGATCGGTAGCCCTCTCTACCACACTCCACCCCTCCACCACAGTCGGTGGCTCTGTGTAGGGAATGCATAGGTACAGTACGTACGTACGTACAGGTATGTGGGTACACCATAAGCTGTACAGTGCAGTAGGTACGTACTTACAACAGTAGTTTTTTCTTTCAATGTACGTATCATAGTACATACCACATCAGCTGTAGGTGCATTCAGTAGGTACATAATTAGGTGCAGGTACGTACGTACATCATCAGCTGTAAGTACAACAGGAGTGACGGTAGGTTCATCAGTGTGCAGTATGCGTTATGCGTTCTTGCAGCAGTAGGTACATCAGTAGGTTCAATAGTTACATGCGTACAGTACACGTACACTAGGTGCGTACATACATCAGTTACAGTAGTTGGTTCAGGAGTAGGCACAGCAGTAGTTCCGTACGTACAGCAGAAAATACGTACGTACCGCAGTAGTTTTATGTTTCAATATACGTACGTACATCAGCAGTAGGTACATGCAGTACGTACAACAGTAGGTGCAGTAGGGATGCACGTACAGTAGGTAAAGCACTTGTAGGTTCAATAGGTACGTATCGTATGTATAGCAGTGAGTAGATACATCAGTAATACCTGGTATACTTGGAGTACGGGTTTTAATGACCCTGTGCGCAGCTTCAAGATGCTGATCTAAATATTCTTGTCGTGGCTGCCAAAGGAGGTGCGAAATAAATTAAAACCTCGTTTGTTCAATTGGATGTGTCCTGTTCACCCGAGTACGACAATGCGGCATTGCTGCTCTTGTCCTACTGTACCCAACGGTGACGTACGTCAACGTTGCCGCGACCCATTCTACAACGTCACGCATTGCTGGCGGACACGATGCACCTCGTTGTCGTCAAGCGGGTCCGGCTGACCACATACTCCATGAAGGTAGCCGCTGCAGACACGGACAGGAGTTTCAGATTTAACCGAAACCTGTCTTATATATCCTGTTTTGCTCGTATTTCTCTTAAGAGCCCCCTTAAACCGTGGCCATCACTGTACATTTTTACCGGTACCTCTTTCCGTAAAAAAAGTCGGGGCTGGAGACAAGCAATGCGATCAATACCCATTCGCTTGCGTTACTAACCCATACCGTATACATACATACAGCAGAATAATATGTATCCTTTTGCTCTTCTTCGCACGTTTGTGGCAGCTTAACCGCGAATGGCTTTGCTCCGGGGTTAGGTGTGGGATGCAGCATGGCGCATCGGCACAGGCACACAGGGTTTGCAGGTCCTTGGTTGACTTCACAAGCCAATCGACAGGTACGTTCTGCCGACAAAAAAATGTTGTTGGTGTTCAACGCGTGGAGGCAGGATACACCTCTAGTCTAACGCTGTGCTATTCTGTTACTGTCGAGATTCGCAGGGTTTGCTCCTACGAGAAGGGACTCGGAGTATCTGGAACCTCGGAACTTACCAACTTATCAACTACCAACCGTGAATGAGTGTTCTACTGTTGTCGAGATTTTACAGCTTTTGTTCCTACGAGAAGAGACTCGGAGTGTCTGGAACCTCAGAACTGACCAACTTACCAACCGCGAATACGGGTAGCCTCGATTCCGTCGTCAACGGCAATGCTCAGACATCCGGGTATCCATGATTGGAAACTGTCAGTGCGCAACCTGAGCGCGTGACGTTCTAAGATTCTCGAAACTAATGATTGCCCCGGTGAAAGGTGAAAGTACCTTTTTCCTGGGACCCTGGTACCTGGTAATACATAACGCTCCGAGCTCGACGTTTCTGAAAAAAAACGTGTGTTTCGTTTTGTCCAGGTTACTTCGGAAAGCATGAGCTCAGTGAGTACACCATCCAGTCCTGATGAAACCACCCTCATCAAGACCTCGCTACTTCAGGTACTACACTGCATCCAGGCTATACCCCACGATATGTTGTGCAGGATGTAGTCGCTCTTTGGCACTTGATTTTTTACGAGGTACTGACAATTAACCAAGACAAGGAAGTGAGGAAACTTCGAAATTCAATCTAAAACGGAGTTTCGCCCACCCGTTTATCTTCAGCGCCCCGTTCTACGCCCCGTTCCCGGTTCGTAATTTGTAATTTCGGGATTTGTTAATTTCACGACGCAATCGCATTCGGTTCTACCCTTCCACGCTTTGTTATAATTGTATCAACAGGGTAAGTCATACTATTAATAAGGTCTCGTTCCAGCGTAATGGTGAAGAGGAAATAAATGGGGTCGGGACGCCGTCGTTCCTCGTTACGGACGAAAATTGATCCGAAACTCTCGTCATGAAACAAATGTGCTCATGTTCGGTGCACCGAGCGTTTAGTTGGACAAACCCGTACGCTGTTGGCTTGCACAAGTTGAGCTTGCGTGGCAGCCGTTAAAAACAGAATGCCAGAAACTACTCTGAACGTAGATTTGTACATGATGAAACGCAGCCCGTGCTTGCTCGCTATATATAAGTATGGTTGAAAACGATGGCCTCGGTGCTCGCCGCTTGTTTCTCGGTGCTCGATGAATACGGTAGGTGGCCGCCATGACAGAACGAGGCCAATTGGCAACAGAGGCACAGCGGGCGGATATGCAGCTATTGGTGGAACG
>JAYJME010004458.1:0-10925 GCA_036873775.1 Costaria costata
GATACCTCCTGTGTCCACGTCTTGCTGGCTGCGACGGCTATACCGACGTCACGGCAGCAAGAAGTAGACTCGGAGGGTGCCGAGGACGGCATGGAGTTCCACCATCGCGCGTCGACACCCGAGCGCCTGCGCGTCGACACCCGAGCGCCTGTCAACGACGGTGTAGATGCGCACGCGGGTGGGCATGAAATGGCGTGAGCACGGACGTGGGTTGGTGCTTATTGAACTCGAGCCTGCATGGGTTGTGTCCGACAACGGTGTTGTCTTTTTTTCATGGCTGGAAGTGGTGCTGTAAAGGGTACCCATCCAGGCTCTTTTCTTAGCACAAACTCGGTTATCTTACGTACGTACTGGTTCCAGCTTTTTGTAGAGCGGCAATATTCTCCTTTCTTTGCAAAACATAAAACATCATCATCCTGGTTTTGGAGAGTTATAAACTTAAAATTGGTACCTCGTGCTCGTTTTCCTTATGTCAAAGACAACAACAAATCAAGGCTGAACTTAACGCCTTTAGAGCTACACCCACATTTTTGGGTATAAATCACTTGGAATTAGTGTGGGGCATTTTTGGCTGTGGCGGAAGGGTTACAAAAAAAGAAGGATTTTCACTTCCGGGGACAGAACATTGGTTTGTTTTTAGCTATTATTCGGCAACTGAAATTGACGCTCAACATCTCACGATTGTTCTTTTTTTTTAAACAGCTCAGCCATCAGTTGTCAGTTTTTCTGTTGAGCATGAGCAACAACCCTACCGTAATTATATCATTTCCCACCTCTTGGAAATGAAAACCAGGGCACAATTTAAATTTTAGTGACATAAAAGTTTAACCGTACACGAAGTATACTACTATACCAAGTATGTAGAGGGAATGAACAATGTGGCACTGTTCACTATTAACCCAAATTAGGCCTATAATCGTCAAGTTGAAGCGGGTTTTGTCTCAGAACCACATATCATTCCACCCATTATCATTGGTGAGCTTTGCTGTGCCCTGACATGGTTTAATTTTTCAACTCTAAAAAAACTTGGGGGGAACTGTGAAGGAGGAACAATGTACTGTAGCTCTAACTGGGACCAGCTCGTAAGCGAGCCGAGTTTGGGGTAAGAATAGGGCCCGGATGGGTAACCTTGACAGCACCACTTTGAATCATGAAAAAACACAACAATGCTGTCGGACTCACCCATACGAGTAATAATTCAATGAGCATCACACCCACGGCCGTGCTCACGCCGTACCAAGCTCGCCCGTGCGCTCTTCTCCGCGGTCATCGGTTGACGCGCTGGTGTTGCCACCGGGTGGTTGCTGTCCGTGCTGTCCGCGATACCTCCAGTGTCCACTTCTTGCCGTGATACCTCCAGCAAGAAGTGGACACAGGAGGTATCGCGGACACAACGGACAACAACCACCCGGTGGCAACACCAGAGCGCCTATTGATGATGGCGGAGAAGAGTGCACGGGCGAGGTTGATACAGCGTCAGTACGGCCGTGGGTAGGCCCTCATTGAAGTATTTCATGCATGGGTGTGTCCGATAATGTTGTTGCCGTTTTTCACGACTGGAGGTGGTCCTTTGGAGGGTACTCTTCCGGGCCCCTTTCTTAGGCACAAACTACAGTAGATCCGCGTACGAGTTGGTTCCAGCTGGGGCCAACAGGTATAGCGACCTGAAACATCGACGTACAATGCAGTCTGATTGACCTTCTAGTATTACTGCAATAGGAAGATCATGAAATACAAGTAGAAGTACACGTGCAATCATGCTGTGCGCGTGCTCGACATATCCAGCACCCTATTGATAGCAATCCGGGCTGGTTTGTGTAGCCGGTGTTGTACTCGTCAGTTTGTTTCACCACGTTTTCCCTCTCAAGTCCCAAAAGGGTCCAAACCCTTTTTGGGCGCAGGTATTGCGACCTCAAACACAAGAAGCACGACAATATCGACCGCCCTAGTGCGAACTCGCAGCAGCATAATACGAGTGCTCTAACAATAAATACCATGCTGTGCGCGTGTCGTGCAAACTCCTTGCTTGCGGTTCGGGCACTAAACTTATTTTTCTCCTGGCGAAGCAGCGTGGTCGATGCCGCAATCGTCATCAGTTCGTCATTTCATCCCTCGAAAGTCCTCATCATAAGTGGTTGACACAGCCAAAATATTTGCCCTGCACACCGTTTCATCCTGATTTAGTTAGAGTTTGAAACTGAAATTTGGCAGTGATGTGCTTTGTGCCAAGATAAAAACACGCATGGCTGGACATGATGGTTTGCGGATTTTTACTTGGAGGAGGTTTTTTTTTTTAAGACCATTTTTTGGCAACTTTGACGCTGTTTTTTTTTCTTTTTTTTTCATTTTTCATTTTTCATTTTTTCAAAACGTCTACTCATCGTTAATTTTTGTTTAGGCATGAACAACAACCTTGCCAGCTTCCATATTCCAGCTCTCACAAATGGAGATAACTTGTTTATTTTAGAGACAATAATTTTTTCCCTACGAGGTACGTAGAAGATGTCAGGTAACGAGCAATTGTGCAATTTTGGTCCCATATTTTGGCCCAAAATTGGACTAAAATAGGCCTAAAAGGGTCTTTTGTCGCTATGCCACATTAAATGTCGCTCATGATCGTTCGTGAGTGTGCTGATGCCATGATATAAAGTGTCATGCTATGGTTGTCGTCTTGGCGTCTTGATACTTGTGGAAACGATACAAAAATACACAGACGACAACAAGACCACAACTAAAATGCATATCTTCTCTTCGTTTTTTTCCCGAAGGAAAGGCCTGCCGCTATACATACTGAATTGCCCCTATCCCGTACTCGTCGATTTATGGCCCGAACGCCAAACATTAAACTTCTTGCTGAAAGCTGGAACCAGCTCGTATGCAGGGTTTCCATGCCCAACGGTGAGGCCGCGCATACCGTGTGAGCGAACGCATCGCCTGTGACCCTTTCTTCAGTATTATAGCGTTTAAGGCGACAAAACCACCGCGGGCACTACTGTAGATGCTGCTCACTCACATTGTCACTACCGGCGCACCCGATGCCTTCCCTCCACTCCTACTGCAGTCGGCAACATCAACCTTGCTGTAGTCCCCTCTCGTCGATGCGATGGACGCAACGCTGTCGGGTAGGGCCCCTCGACCCAAAATTAATCTTGATCCTGTGACGCCACCAGCAAGACCGTTTCAGGGGAGGCGTTTCAGCCACGTCCTACCCGAGATGGAAGCAACGCCGCTGCGCCGGCGACAAGCAGAGGCTGGAGCCCGCGAAAACGGCATGGAGAACCGTCACCGCGGCTTTGTGGCGTCCAAGCATAAACCGAAGACGCGGGAGAGGGACAATGCGGTATGTATCACTGAGACGAAACGTGTTCAGGTGAACTCGGTGTGAGTCGTGCTTGTGATGCAGTGCTCAGTGTACTGGTGAGTCTGCTGGTAGGCATGGATGCTAATGCTTTCAAGCGCTGAAAGCATTAGCATCTATCCCCATCAGCAGACTCACCCGTACACCGAGCACTGCATTGCAAGCACGGATCACGTTGAGCCCACCCAAACGCGTTTCGTGTCAGTGATACTTGGTGCAGGGTTCCTCTCCCGCGTCCTTGGTTCATGCTTGGACGCCACAAAGCCGTGGTGGTAGTTCTCCATGCCATTTTCGCCGCCTCTGGTGTCTGTTTATCGTGGGTGGGGCGGGTTTACCTCCGTCTTAGGCGGGACGTAGCTTAAACACCTTCCTCTGAAGCAACCTTGCCGTTTGCGCCACTGCCTCAACTTTAACTTCTGGGCGGGGCGGGGCGCCCGACTCGACCGTGTGACATTAACCAATGTCGCGACCGGGAGGTTTTGGTGTTCTAGGCTCCATCGCATTGGTGAGAGGGGACTGCAGCAAGGCATGTATTGCCGATCACAGTGGGAGGAAGGCATCGAGTGCGCTGCTACAATCAAGGCTAGTGAGGCAGAATTTGGTGCTGTCGGTGATTTTGTCGCCTAAAACGCCACAATATTGGAGGAAGGGCCACAGTGTTCGACGCCACTGGTTTTGATCTGGACACCTCAATGTTGGACTAATGTTACTATAGTCTTCGAATGTCGGTCGTCCTTCAGAAAGGAAGCGCTTGACAATAAACACCTCAGTCGCCCCCAGCATAACTTTGTCTTCGTTTTTTACTTCCGAGTGAAAGGTCTGCCCCTTTACGAAGTATATATTGAAATGCCCACATCTCGCGATGTAGGTCTCACAGGCCACACCAAGGTTCACCAATGGATTTCCCTTGTTGGTGTGAGTATGTGGATAGGTTTAGGGTCAACTAAATCGACGTACTCGTGGATTTTGTGTCGCGAAAGCCAAGTATTCTGTTTCTTGCTGAAAGCTGGAACCCGTTCGTACGCAGGGTTTCATCTCCAATGCCAAGGCCGCGCATACTCTGTGAGCGGACATATGGCTTGTGGCCCTTGCTTCGGTGATATAGCGTTTTAGACGACAAAATCACCGCGAGCACTAAATGCTGCTCATTTACATTGCCACTAGGGGCGCACCCGATGCCTTCTCCCCACTCCCACTGCAGTCGGTAACATCAACCTTGCTGTAGTCCCCCCTCATCGATGCGATGGAACCCAGATCGACGTGCAAGCGAACGTGGCGCCGTCGTGCAGAGCCCCTCGCCCCGAAGTTGATCCAGCGACGCAGATGGCAAGGCAATCTCAGCGGAGGCGATTCAGCCACGCCCCGCCCAAGAACGAGGCAATGCTGACGAACCACCACCGCGTGTTTGTGGAGATCAAACAAGAAACAGGGACGCGGAAGAGGGGTGACGCGCCTGTCACCAGTTTTCCGCGTCCTCAGTTCTTCTTTCATCTCAACAAACACGCGATGGTGGGTCGACAGCGTTGCCCCGGTGTCGGGTGGGACGGGGCTGAAACGCCTCCTCTGAGACGGCTTTGCCAATTGCGTCACTGGGTTATCTGTTGGACGAGGAGCTCTACACGACGGCGCCATGTTCGCTTCTGTGTTGACCTGGGCTCCATCGCATCGATCAGAAGGGGCGACAGTAATTGCAGTGGGAGGAAGGCATCGGGTGCCAGCTACTGCCAAATGTGAGTGAGAATAATTTATTGTTGTGCTCGCGGCACTTTTGCCAACTAAAACGCTACACTACTGAAGAAAGGGTAATCGTTTTAGGCGCTTGTTCGGATCTGGGGAGCTTTAATGCACATATACGAGGCTGTCATCCCTTGGCCTATCGGCACCCCTGGACCTCATTGAGTACGCTGCTGTGATGCACGCGGTACAAAGAGAATTCTAGTCTTTGAATGTTGGTCGTCGTTTAGAACGGAAGCGTTCGACGATAAACACCTTAGTCGCCTCCCTCCCTCCTTCCTTCCCTCCCTTCCTCCCTCCCTCCCTTCCTTCCTGACTGCTTCATCCTCTCTCCCTATGTACGGCCCTCCTCCCCTGCCACTGCGTTATCTACCGCGAAGCAGTATGGTAAAACATCCCGCGATGGGTCATCCAGCCCCCCCCAGGCGGCGGGTCAAGACGACATGGACGTCGAGGCACCCGTACAAATGTCAAAGTCAAGAGTCAAGAGAGAACTCGAAGACGAGATCGGCGGCCCCGCGAGGGTAAGCGATGTAGGGTCAAGTGTTGCGGACGGCCCGTCGGCTCTACAGCTCTGCAGCCGTTGTGTGGTGCCGTCGGAAGCATTTTTACGCTGCCATTAGCTTAGCTCCTACACGGCGCAGGTTATACAAGGCCCAGGAGGCCGACAAGCCTTGTCACCTTGCTTAGGTGGTACCGAACGCGTCCTACACCCTATCCGCTCTTCCCCGACCTCTATTTAGGACCATGGATGGTTCCGCCGCACCTCCGTTTGATGGTCTGTTAACTTCGCGATTCTGTCGGCGCCCCCTTGCTTTTCTAACCTGCTGCATACACGTGTGCATGAATCTGGGGGAACCAGAGGGTGAAGCATGGGCACCCGGCAGTGGACATCCCATCGTTCGATGCGGATTTCCACGACTGCTTAGCCCCACCACGAAACTCCGTCGGCGGCGGCGCTCGTAACCGCGCCGCCAAGACCACAAGTGGAAAGAACAAGAGACGCAGGTCCGCCGCCGCTGCGGAGGAGAAGGTGCTTTTTTTTACGCTCGTTTAGTGTAACGAAAGTACGGAGAAGGAAGTGACGCGAGCCTTCTCCCTCGTTTAGGGCCAATAGCCATCGGTATGGGCATCGGTCGATGGAAATTTACAGACAGTTAGCGGTCGAAGTCCCTTGTCATCTTCACACTTTTAGGACGGTGGGCACTGCAGTGATGACTTCCCAGTTTTTTTCATTTTTGTTTTTGGGGGGGGGGTAAGCGCCCGTAGGCCGCGCTGGTCGCGACGAATGATGAATTACCGTCCAGATGGAGAGGGCGAGTCGGCTAATCTCCCCATGCAGAATAAATACACAAGCGGCACATGTTGTCGTGAAGTGAGCAAGCCACTTTTCAGTAGTCCCAGGCCAGGTAGCGGGGCAACCCTCACGATCTGCGTTCTGTTGTTCACAAGACTGCGAGGCAGTGAGGCATGCCCAGCGTGTCAGCGCGAAGTTGACACGATAACGCTTTGCTGCATTTCGATCGTTTGCTGTAGCTTGGACTCGTGGCTGACGTACCGGTAGTTGCAACGGCCCAAGAGCGGTTGATGCTTTAGTTGGTTTTACCGGGCGCGCTCTATTTGCTTCGGTTTATGCGCGTGTGGGCTCCGCGGTAAGGACAAGTCGAGGATACGCACGTTGGGCATCCTTTCGCATAGACTTGTACGAGGAATGCTGACCACCTTTTTCTCCGATGGCTATCAGTCACAATGTCACCCGTTCAGTTGGAAGCGCAACGCTGGTCACCTATCTTTCCGCAATGGCCACCATTTACATTGTCACGCGTTCACTTGGAAGCGTATCGTGGACGGGAGCCTGCTTGGCATTCTTTACAGGAAGCTGGGCGGCACCCGGGGCAAATACGGCCGGTTTCTCAGCCGTTAACGTCTCATGGTTTGTAAACCCGTGTCGCTTGCTTTTAACGGTTTGTGATTTTTCGGCACAGCCGCGGGATACAGCAATCCAGTAGCCATAGTGCCGTTCGACCTGTTCAACTGAGTAGGGACCTATTATTGTTCAAAGCTCATAAATGTGATCCGCACATACCAGTACCAGTACCATTCTCAGGAAGAAGGCGTTGTTCTGTACCTGGTACACCTTTGAGCATGTCGCACAGCCCACCCACGATTATTGTAATATGTGCCAATAACTGCCATACAGTACGGGGTACCAGCGCCACGTTAACCAATTCGAGCCCCCCCCCCGCCCTCTCTCTTCCTCCCCCCTCCCTAAGTTGGCGAGTCGGCGTCGGTTTGACCAGGCGCGGGAAGTTCACTGCTGCAAGGCAGACCCTGCGGACATGGTGGATATGTGGGTCTGCGCTCCGAGCTTCGACCAGCAGAGTGGCGAGGTTGTACCTGGCGTGTTCCATTACCTTCCCGTTACTCTAATCCAGCAGAGCAGCAAGGTGACTCTGCTGGCCCCTGCGCCGGTGTGCTCATTGCATAATGCCTTGAATCGAGATATATCGGTACGATATATAGGACAAAGATCCAGACAGAGAGGGTGCGTGGGGGAGTACTTGGCAGTCATTGATGAGCGCCTTCGCAAGCGAACCAGAGGCTGTAACACAGCAGTACATCTACCGTGCTTTAGCCTGCAGTTCGTCACCCTGCAGTGCAGTAGCCTGCACAATGGTTCTGGTACAGGACTGTGGCCTGCAGTACAATAGCCTACATGCGAAGTAGTACAGCATAGTAGCCTGTAGAACACGCAGTGGCCTACAGTATGGCACAGTAGCCCGCACTACAGAGTAGTAGTAGTAATAGTGGTGCACCGTTCGCTGCCTGTAACATAAATCACAGAACCTTCTCCTACGCAATTGAAGCTCGTGGCCCTTTTTTCACTCCTGTTGCCAAGCGCTAACAGCTGCGCACCCGCCTATGATACTTGTGTGATCCCCAACAGCGCGAGAGGGGCGGGAAGGTGAACTGGTACGTCCAGCCTGGTGGTCAGGACAGGCACAAGGAGTGGAACGACGAAGGCGGTCGCGTCGTTTGGAAGGTACCCGCTGAGAGTCTCTTCCCCAAGGTGGGTAGCGTTTGGTTCGACCTCGACCTGCAGCCGCGTTTCGGACCAGCAACAACTGCCTTTTCCCGGCGTTACCGTTGGTTTTTACGTCTTACTCGCAGTGTGTCCACCTTGCCACACCACCAAGGCATTCTGGCCGGGCGATGATGTGACACATGGAAAACGCCCACCAGCGGGGCCGTTCATTCAGCCCTCAACCCCCTCATTGCTGCCCCTGGCGCCTCCTCCTCCGCCACCGCCGCCACGCCCATCAACAAGCTCAAAGTTTTCCCGGCCGATGTCATACAACCAAATGCCCCACCAATGCTAATGCCACCCCCTTCCTTTCGCGCGCTTGTAAGGCGCCGGCGGAATCAGGCAAGGGATGCAAGACATGTGGCGAGAAGAAAGGACAGATCAGCTGGATCCCGGACGAAGATGAGCATATCTGCGACTCCTGCGCTGACGCCCCCCGTCGAAAGCTAGAGCGGCACTACCACGCGCGCGACCTCGGCTTCGAGCGGGCCAGGGCTTGCGGTTGCCAGGGCTGGTGATCACACCAACTCAGGCGGAGCTCTTCGGTCGACATGGAGCCTTGTACAGTCAGTATGAGCACGCTAACAAGAAACGACTAATCTGAACGCGCCTTGGAATCCTACTGTGCCAGCATCCTTGAACAGCGTCAAGCACAGGCTATTGCCGTACGTAGGACTTACTGTAGCGCTCGCAGCTGAGCGCGATTTATTAATCCGAATTTCTTAGCGTCCCACAAAAAACGAGCCTACTATTGTTTTTTGATTATTTCTTATTCGTGGCCCTATACGATTACTTTGTGATTGTCGCGTCCTAGCGTGCATATGGTAATGATCGATCGGAGAAATAAATACTCGTGCCTGTATTTTTGTGGTAGTAAATATGGTGTGGGTCTATTGTGTGGACACTGGGGGGGGGGGACGAGGCGAGAGGGGCTACCGTGCCCGCGGTTTGCGCGTCTCCGCCGCACGTGTCGGGTTCGCGTCGGGTTGCGCAAGGGCATCAGGGGCGGGTAGAACCGAATTGTTTGCTTTCAAGCACTTTTTAGACCGCTGACTAAATATTGTGGTGGTGGATGGCTGTGTCAGGGGTCACGGAGGAGTTGAGACGATCAAAGGGTAGGCGATGAAACTGCCGAAGAAGTCGAGAGGTGTACGCATGCAAAGAGTAACTACAGTATTATCATGGTACCGTTGTTGGAGTATCTCCACAATGCACAACGAATTGGCATGAGTTTGTTAGCTGAAGGGTTAGGGGTTCGTTTCAATACTGGGTACAACCGTTCCATGGTTTGCGCGTCTGTTCTTCACACCGCTAAGAACTTATTAGACCTGGGAGTGTAAAAAGGAGACGAGCGCCCAGCCCCCACCCACCCATCCACCCACCCACCCACCCACCCACCCACCCACCGGCGTGTCAGACCCATCTCGTTGGCTGCATGACGAACAAACCGTCACACTCCGTACTGTGGTGCATTTGTTTTGTTGAAGTATACCCTGGTACCAGGTATGGGCTGTGGTAATGTACTGGGGGGTTGCGCCTGTATTGTAGCCACAGGGTATGGCGTAGGTACTATTACGGTGGACCATAGTAAATAGGACCAAATATTGTTGGCAAAAGTAGGGAAATATAGGTTTTGGCGTCTACAGTAGGTTCTATTGTGTCTACAGTAGGTCCTATTAACTATGGACCAAATATTGATATTCAACAACAGGGAAATAAGTAGGTTTTGGTGTCTACAGTAGGTCCTGTTGTGTCTACAGTAGGTCCTATTAACTATGGTCCCCCGTAATATTAATGTACTATTAATAGTAGAAACATTAAGGGAGGGGGCATATTATGTGTGTTTAGACTATGTGTTTACTGTTTACTAGTACGGTATAAATACGTGAGATCTGAAAGGATACACAACAGGAGACGTGGAGGGTTGCGTAGACGTAGAGGGCGAGGGCGAGGGCGAGCTTTGCGCGATTTGAGAACAGGCCTTCCGCGCCACCAGGTACGTAGAACCGCCGTATCATAGCTCGCCAGCATAACTACTACTGCAGCTGTGTCTGACGTTCTACACCGGTATGACGCGCTTTCTTCGTCAATCCCTCCCCCTGTGGCAGGCAGATGCTATCAATAGGTGTTGTAAATTAGTTAGCTATTGACGACATTTGTTTACGGTGGATAGGCCCTGGCTGGCCTTAAAACTACTGTAGCAGCGTTAACGCCCCGGTTTGTCAGAGGGTTGCCTGCCTCGCGACTTCGGGAGCCTATCTCGCCTGTCTCGGCGTAGAGCAACTTAATGGTAATATACGTAAAGCTACTTGAGGTACGTTTTGTGCCTAAGAATACAAAGTACCACGTCAAAATCAATAATAGTTATCATTATTTAATTGTTATTTTTGTTAGCCGACATTGTGCAGCATGAGCTTCAACTTCGATCGCTCACAAATATCCCCAGAAATAATAGAAAAAACAAGGAACACCAAAGAAAAAATGCAACCTACCTGAGCACGCAATGATCCTAACTCTCTTCTGTACCAACTTTCAGCCTAACGTCGAGCCACCCTACTTGCTGTCCTTGCTCCTCTCTTCCTTTTCAATACACACCCATCTACATTCTGCTCTTAACCCCTTTAGAGCCGGAAACGGTTTTTGGGGACAAAATTACTTGGAAATAGTGTGGGATGCTTTTTTGGAGTAGTAAAAGGGTTAAGGCCCAATCCGCATCCAGGCTCCATCCCCACGCCATGGGAGTGGGTC
>JAYJME010004459.1:0-10924 GCA_036873775.1 Costaria costata
CGGGGGACCATTGTTAATAGGACCTACTGTAGACACAATAGAACTTACTGTAGACACCAAAACCTATATATTTCCCTATTTTTACTAACCATATTTGGTCTTATTTACTATGGCCCCCCGTAATAGGACTTCCTGCGTGAGGGATCGAAAACGTTTGTGTGCATCCCAATATTCCCGCGAAAGTGCTTGGCGGGAAATGCTAACTTCAAACGGCCCAACGGACGCACGCGTGCTACGCTAAGGCATTCCTTGGAGTATGTTTCGGCCGTTATGTTTCTGACTTGACGCGGCTATCCAGTATCGTTGGAATGTGCGGTATATGCCGTTGCAAACATGTTCGCGTGACACCTAACTATACAGGACAGCAGGTCATGCATGGCATTGTTCTACCAGGTTAAGAGAACAACTTTTGCCTTGAGTCGGTTTTTCAGAGTCGGTTTTTGGGCGGTGTATGGAGATCCTCAAAACGAGCGGCCTCAGAAAAGTGTTGGTGCACCCCTATTGATACCGTACCACGCGTCTGATGTTGCATTTTCTTCTCGGTGATATTGTTCCGCAAATTGCATGCGCATGCACATCGTACCTGGGATGTCCCACAACTATAGTGTAATCTTTATCCACCCAATCAACGCATTCCATTTCCATGATGGGTCATGATGTGTTTGGGTGCGAATGCTGTTGAGATTTCGCTCCCAACACGCAAGTCCTCCAGCGACAACCTAATAATTACGACAAAATGCCATTCCTATATGAGACGGGTGGTACGATACCCCCTGCTCCGGCTACGGTAGGGGTGTTGTTCCATGATTGTTCGTTCGGGGAGCTCTACATATCACCCCCTAAACGGGCTTTGGCGAAAATATGAACTTTTAGCCCGATGAACAATCTCCTGTGTCCAGGGTAAAACGACAAACTATGTAGTGTAAAACCAAGACGACGTTGGGTGGCTCCCCAGTTGATCGTCACCCTTCAGCCGGAAACAATCCGGCCAATAAGGGTTAACCCTTAGGCCCTAGGTCGTAGCAAGGCATCGATACGGGTAGGTAGCACAACTTTCTTTGGCCAAAATCTGTTTGTGACCAAACGGAGGGCTCCTTAACCCCTTCAGAGCCGGAAACGGTATTTGGGGACAAAACTACTCGAAAATAGTGTGGGATACGTTTTTGCGGTACGAGTAGTAAAAGGGCTAACTGCGGAACTACCGATTCATTCATTGTCGTTCGAATACTACCGTATGGTTGTTTCATCGATAGTATGGGTTGTGTACCTCGGCCATGGCGAGTGTTAATCAGGCTGCGCTTTCGTTTTCATCTCAAGTACATTGTTTTGGCGAGGCTGTAGCTCCTTAACCGAGGGGCCTCAGAAAAGTTACGTTACAGACCCATGCTACGATGGTTGAGGTGCACCCTTCTTTTTCTGAGGCTCTTCACTTTAGGAGCTCCATATCACACCCGAAACTGGTTTTGAGTAAACTAGAAGGGCAGACCGATGGCATTAGAAAAAAATCATGTTGCTAAACAAGAATGCCATTTGGGCGGGTTTGGGTTAAGGAGCCCTTGTATTCAGAAACAAAAAGGCCAAAACGTGCAACCTCTATCGTAGCACGCGTCTACACCCCTACCCTAGCATGCGCCACGATGCCGGCAAAAACATGCTGCGGTGCAGTAGGTATAGCCCCCTTTGGAAGGAATCCCGCTATAAGGGAAACTAAGTGTCGAAATGATCTCTAATTTCTGTGCACCGTTTTTGCTCACGATTGACTACTTTAGCATAGTGGTCCATATGAGAGACCATAACACCAACTCTGACGAAGAAGGTTGGACCTCCAATCTCGACCGTACTCCGGTAGGGCCTCTTAAAACGGACTACATACTGTACTGCTGTTGAGCAGAGCAGTCGTTTCCCCGCTGTTCCCTAGGTGTCACCATTTAGTAGTTTTGTTGAGTTTGTGTTGTGTTTATAACACATGGTACCATGATACAGCAGTGCGGAGAGTAAACAAACTCGTCGAACAGGAACACCACCGTCCCGAGCGAACGATCGACGGTCGCCACTGCTTATGTATGAATACGTGCGTACTCGTCTCGATGTTTTGTGCTGCTGTATGATCCCTCCTACCTGGTACATGCCCCGCCCAGCAGGGAGTCCCGCGTAGTATTTAGACAGACTACATACTGTATTGGTGCCGGGACAAACAAGTTATCCGTACCTGCACAGCGAGCGTCAATTAGCCGCCAGTTTACCTGTCAACAACGTCGTTTGATCACAGCGTCGTACCTGGTATGATACAGCGATTCACATTGGCATAGAAACACATCCTCAAACATGACACAGCCTCCTGCGGCGTCGGGAGCATACTACGACATCCTCGCGGGTTTCCTACTGATGTGGAGGCATGTATTTTCTTACTCGAACCGTAACATGTAGCTGGCATAAGAGACTTGGGACTGTCGCCAACCACGACGCACATAATATCACTCTGTTTTCTCCCCCTTGTATTGGTCTGGGCGCACCTATCTGATGCCGGGCGTACAGCGATGCTGGCCTCGGGCTCCTAAGCTCAGCAGGGTAGGTGCGGATGTGTGCGTATAACCAACCCCGTCTTTGCGTGCCTTATGGCACACGTGTACTTGCGGTGACCAATGCCAATAACCTTGAAACCTTCGCAGTACCAAATATCTCACCAACAGCGATCTGTACGGGACATACACTACCAGCCGCCCCCCCGCCCACCCGCTGACCTGGCTAACAAAAGTATTCTCAGCACAAGCTTCATGCACAGGTTCACATAATGGCAACACCAACACCAACCCCCAACTTTCAACCGCCACGCATCCCGTCTACCAAACAGACGCCTTCTACGATAAGGGGTTACCGTATACCCTACCACCATACCATCACACCTTCATACCATAGCAGACTGATTGTTCGGTAAGGGGGGGGGGCATGCTATTGTTATACCTGGTATCGATTTTCCCGACCGCGTTTTTAGACCACTCCGCCGAGCGATCCATCACCCTCTCTTAAAAAAACATTATTGTTTTGCGCACCTCGTAACAAAACAATCCCACTGCTTGCTGTGGTACGCATATCGCAAAAATCGAAAAGCCAACAAGCTTCGGACTGCATGTATGTGTAAACAAAAGTAGTCACGTCACACTCCCTTTTGAGTGGCTCTGGTTGGCTGGAAACAGAAAAAAGAAAAAAAAAGAAAAAACTAAAGATGCCTTCCCCCCCCCCCTCCCCCCCCCTCCCGGCTACCGTAGTACCAGTACCAATCAGCACCCAACATGTTATGAGGCTCGTCGCTTGAAGAGCTCTTCTACAGCTTATCCCCCGTCCAAAAGAAAAAGATGGACTGTATACGGAACGTTTCGATGAAGAACACTCCATGGCCGAGGGGTCTCGAACTGAGCGAATACTACTGTTGCAAGAATGTTGTACAAAAATGAGCGGGAATTTCAACCATGTTGCGCAGTTCCTCCGTTGAGGACATAACATGGTTGGAAAAAAAAAACGGAACCTAAAAAATGTCACCCCTATCGTTGTACGAACACACGTCAAAATCGTTATTTTCAGTGCAAGCTTCATGTACGCACAGATTCACATTACGACGTCACATGCTCGACAACCACAACTGAGCCGTACGGTGGGGGGGGAGGGAGGGGGGGCATACCCATTGCCATGTATGGCCGTAGTAGACCTTCGCATGCCTACAACTTCCGGGACGGAGCACGTCGGGTGTTCTCCGACCAGGCAGGCATTGCTTGCACCAAATGCGAAGTGTCCTGAGTGGGGGTGGCGTACTTTTCGGCCTATAGACGCGTGCCACGATAGAGGTATTAGGACATGCCTTGTAGTCTAGCACGTTTGACCAAAATGTTACAGACAGGCGGGACTCCTCGACTGGGGAGCTACCCGACATATAGCCGTTGGAACACGCAAGAATGCTACAATTCCTCGTAGTATCACTACAAAAACCATGGAGGTTGTGCATCCGGTTACATGTACGATTCCTTTAATTGTTTCTCAAACTTCGTTGTTTGGGTGAGGTGTGGAGCTCCTTACGTCAAAGTCATGGAACAACACCCCTCGTCTACCGTACTAATACTCGTAGCACTAATAGTACTGATATTAGCATACCTGCTATGCGTCTCTAGACATTTACGACTGACGCGGCTCCTCAACCTTTGGAACTATCAAATATCTTTCGAATCCCATTTATTTGCGCTCTACGGAAAATCTTCGCCGCTATCATTACACTCCGTATCCCTAGTACCCTTCACCTTGAGCCTACAACTATTCCCAAACACAATGTTTGGGTGAGGTACGTAGTACAAAGCTCCCCACGTGAGGGGCCTCGGCAGCAATCGCACAGGCGTCCCTATCCTACCATGCGTCCAGTTTCGAACCGTCGCGCATCCTCATATCATATCGTGCACAGCAAGCCTTCCAGCAACAACAAAACCCTCAATCCCACCGGACCTTTAGGGTGTCGCTAGTCTGCTGTCGAAAAATCGCCAAGGCGTACTCATAGAAGAGCAAATCCGCAGCCAGATGGGTGTGCAACTCCGAACTTTGGTACGCCCACTCGAGTAACGCCTGCCGCTCAGGTGAGTGGGGCGCCTTGTTTGCAGCCACGGAGGCGTTCCATTGGCGCACGGGGCTCTTGATCTTAGCATCGAACAACCGCATCGACAATTCCCACTCTTTAGAAGATCAAGAACACCGGCACGAGGAGGGATGTTGGTGAAGGCTGTAAGATATTCGGATGTATGTATCATATGCAGCATTTACGGGGGACCCTAGTTAATAGGACCTACTGTAGACACAATAGGACTTACTGTAGACACCAAAGCCGATATATTTCCCTATTTTTGCCAACAATATTTGGTCCATAGCTAATAATAGGACCTACTGTAGACACAATAGAACCTAGACTGTAGACACCAAAACCTGTATATTTTCCTAGTTTAGCTAACAATATTTGATCCTATTTACTATGGTTCCCCGTAATAGTATGATACTTGTACTCATGGGTATATTGTGATTGTCGGATATGCAATGTGTTATATGCTACCAGGCACTGGTACAAGGCAGTGCAAGTATGAAACGGGGCTCTTGACGTTCGAATCGAATAGCCGCATCGACAAGTCCCACTCTTCAGAAACGGCTTTTTTTGAAGAAAAGTAGCCGGCACGTGGACGGACGTGGATAGTAGAGGACGTAACGTTTCTAAGTAGATATTCCGTTTTTAGTGTACCATATTTGGTGCACCATTTCCGATGTACCATGGTTGGTGTCCAGTCTTGGATGCACCACTTTTTGAAGCGCCGGTTGGTATGTACCCGTATGTATGTGTACCATCTTTGATGTACCGTTGGTTGTTGATGTACCATTAATTGATGTGATGTGCACCCTTTGTGGATGTACGGTATTAGAGAATCTTGTATGATATTGCATCACAGTGCATCTATCTACGGCACACGTATTACCGACCCATGCTACGATGGTTGAGGTGCACCATTTTTTTCCGAGACTCCTAGCTTTAGGAGCTCCATATCACACCTTAACCCGAAAACTGTTTTTTAGTAAACTGAAAGGGAAGCCCGATGAGAAAACCCATGGACTAGCCATTTTAAAAAAGTCATATTGCTGAACAAGAACAACATTCGGACGAGTTTGGGTTAAGGAGCCCCGTTATTCAGAAACAAAAAATCCAAAAAGTGCAACCTCTATCGTAGCACGCGTCCAGTATAATATAGAGAACTTACCACTTTTTCGAGACAGGGGTCAGGGGACGGTTTACGAGACAAAGAAGGGCTCATCATGCTACCAATAATGGTTGATTGGGTCAACCCTTTTCTCGAGTAAGTGGTAATCTACCCTCACCATATATACAAGGACCTTTTGAGTAATTACCCTTTTGGGGCTTTTTTTTTTGTTGGTATCTATTCATATAGTGGAGGCGTCTTAGTGCGGTCTAATCAGCCTTCTTCTACTGTATTAGTAGTAAGATCGTGCAACAGCAAGATGAGTATATATGATCATCATCGTGCCAGGTACAGCAGTAGAGTGGCCTAAAAACGATGGTCCTCCCATATACAAAAAACCCCCGATATAATCCCATATTTTTACGAGCCATATTTGGTCCTCATTGCTACTATGGTCCCCCGTAACAGGAAGGGCGCGTGCAACAGCAACAAAGTACAATCATATTGACCGTACAACGACCTGAAAAATCACATGTATGTGCGCTCTTTTGAGCCCTCTAGAAAGAGCGTGCAACCAGCAACAGCAAGACACGTACAATCACCATCGGGTCAGGTATAGCGGCCTAAAACGCGATCATAAGTAAGTTCGATCTTATTAACCTTCTATTATAGGAACAGCGTGCAACAGCAAAACATATATACTACAGTAGTATGCATATTATATGTCATGAGGCTACATTCAACCCGTAGTAAGCGCAATCGAAATATCCCACGTAGCTTGCAAAGATGAGCCTCGTCAAGATCCTCAATCTCGCAGCTGGCGCGCTTGTTTTCTAGTAATAGACGTGCCGAAGCCCACCAGTTCAAATATCAACATGTTTCTGGGAACAACCATGAGTGATCAATACCCCCAATCGAAGTATCCCACGCAGCCTGCAAAGACGAGTTTCCACAAGATCCTCGGTCTCAAAGCTGACGTTTTATATTATGTACCAGGTATCTGTTAATAGGCGTATCGAAGCCCACCAGGCATATCGAAGCCCACCAATACAAATATCAACATGTTGCTGGGAACGACCATGAGTGATCAATACTGACACATGGCCATAATGTCATACCAGTACCCGACATCCCGCTCGGTAAGTTGCTTCATGTTTACAGCACAGTCCCCTTTAAACCCCCTCCCCTTCCCCGCTCCCGCGCCCCCCCGCCCCGAACCTGTATGATTTATTTCCCTCCTTCGACCAGTGATGCTAAATAAATGGTGGAAACCCCTATATCGAACTAAAGAAGATGAAGAACCAGAACTAGCTGTGGTAATATTATTGGGGTTAAATACATTAAAACGTGACAGCAAAATAAATACTACATACCGGTACCATACATGTTAATGGACAGAGTAACCCCCCCCCCAATCTTCTTTATTATTACTATAATACTATCTACACCCCCTCAGCCCTACAGTTATCTGACTCTGCTTCCCTTCAAAATAACTACATATCCTTAATATATATCCTTCATCAAATCATGCATGCCCAGCGTTTGTACACCTCCCGAGGTCCATGGATATTAAATCTTCTTTCCCTCAATAATGAGACGATATATTCTCCAATAGGTTACACAAAACACGTAGTACGCGCGATCGAAGTATCAAGTATCCCACGCAGCTTGCGAAGTTGAGATTCGACGAAATCCTCGATCACAGCTGACGTTTTTGTTTGTTCTTTTATAATATTATACATCAAACGATATCATATAATTGGTACTTGATACCTTAAGGCGGCTCCTGGTCCAAATCGGGCACTAAAATATTTTTGTCCAAAACCTGGATCACTTGGAGAATGACTACGAAGAAACACCCCGTTTTCTATACTATATGCCATATGTTTATATAATAAAGTGGAGAAGGCGGCTCAATCCCGAGACTCCAATATAGCTTTCTGTACACTTGCGGTACCAAAGGTTGAATGCTACGTAAGGGGTACATAAGATAGGAAGGCGTAAAATAGGTGGTGAAGTTTGTTTGTTGTCGTTCTCACATTAACTCATCGCCAAAATCAAGTCCGTGGTCATATTATAGGACAGGCTCCAATAACTCTGGAGTGGAAGAATACCTCCGGAAAGATAAGAAATACAGACAGGAATAGACACATACTGGTGCCCTGGTGTGTAGGGCGCGGTACCAACACTACGCACGGTACAGCTCGATACGGTGCGGTATGTTGCGTCAAGGTGCAATGCATCGCGGTAGGGTATGGTACGGTACAATGCGGTACGATGAGGCATGGTTTATTCACGGTACAGCAGTGTGGTACGGTGCGGTACGGTGTGGTACGGTACGGTATGGTACGTTACAGTGCGGTACGGTACAATAAGGTACGATAAGGTACGGTGCGCAACGGTACAGTGCGGTACGGCGCAGTACGGTACAGTACTGTGCTGTATGTCATGTTGTGGTACGGTATGGTTCGTTACAGTGCGGTACGGTACAGTGCGGTACGATACGGTACGGTGCGTTACGGTACAGTGCGGTACAATACTGTGCTGTATTTTACGTTACGGTGAGGTGTGGTACGGTACAGTGCGATGTGGTACGGTACGTGACGTTACGGTGCGGTGCGGTACGGTACAAGTACGGTACGATGCGGTGTTGTGCGGCTGTGCTGTTTCGCTTCCCTTTCTCTTTCCGGCCGTACTCCTTGTCGTGCCCTTGCTTCTCGCCACCCTTCCGCTTCCACGTGATATTTCGCGACATCAAGTCTGACTGTCTGTCTGTCTTGTCTGTCTTATTTGTCTGTTGGTGTCTCTTGTCTCTCTGTCTCTCTTTCCTGTCTTGTTTGTCTCCGTCTTGTCTATCCTCCGTTTTTTTGTTTTTTGTTTTGCCAGAACTTGTTGACGCACGGCGCGAGCTGCTCTGTTCGGGCGCAGCGAGGTTGCGGGGTCTGCAAGCGCATCTGGGCGTTGTTGCAAATCCACGCTAGGCAGTGCAAGAAGGATCGGTGGGTCTTCTTCTTTTGCGTTTGTCATTTTTTGTTGTTGTAATTTTCAAGATTTATTTTCAAGTTTTAGGTTTTTAGCTTATAGGCCTAGTTTTGCATGTTTTATCGTCATTTTTTAGATTTTCTTGTTCATTGCTGTCAATTTTATTTTTCATTACTGTCAGTTTTGTTGTTTGGTGCTGTCATTGTATTCTTTGCTGTATGTAACACAAGAACATTTTCTGTTGCGTTGTCTTCGTTTTTTGTTTGTGTTTTGACTTTTGGTGTGCGTGTGTGTTTTTCCCTTTTTTGTTCGCACAGGTGCTCCGTGACTATCTCAGACACTTCAATGTATTGTTTTGTTGTTAATGTCAGTGTTATGTACCGGTGCTTAATTAATATTGACAATGAGGCGGTACGATCTAGGGGATAGGACCTGGTGTCCACATTATGAAAGTAAAAAAAACGACCATTTTCTCGTCATCTTTTTGTTGTTGTTGTTGTTGTTGTTGTTGTTGTTGTGTTTGGCCTCTCACCTTTCGTTGTGTGCGTGTGTGTTTTCTTTTTGGTCATGCAGGTGTTCCGTGCCTAAGTGCCGGCAGCTGCGGCAGCACATGCGGTACCTTCGAGAACAGCAGCAAGCGATGGACGACAGGAGGCGGCAAGCGATGAACGAATGGTCTCGCAATCGCCAGGTACCCTTTTTTTTTTTTTTCTCCATGGAACGTGGCGTGCTCATTGAAGTGCTATTAATATTACGGGGGACCATAGTAAATAGGACAAAATAGTATTAGCGAAAACAGGGAAATAGTTAGGTTTTGGTGTCTACAGTAGGTCCTATTGTGTCTACAGTAGGTCTTATTAACTATGGACCAAGTATTGTTAGCAAAAATAGGGAAATATATAGGTTTTGGTATCTACAGTAGGTCCTATTGTGTCTACAGTAGGTCCTATTAACTATGGTTCCCCGTAATAGTACGCGCGATCGAAGTATCCCACGCAGCTTGCAAAGTTGAGTTTCCACAAAATCCTCGATCTCACAGCTGACGCTTTTCTATTCATTAATAGTTTCAGTGTGAGGAGTTCCTTGACTGCTGTCCGACCAAAGGAGCAAGAGCGCCACCAACCGACATATCATACGATATCATACATCATGACATACCTGGTGGCTGTCAAGAACTGGTCAATTTTCTGGGTTTTGCCTTTTTTTCGTACACTCGTACACTTCGTTGCCTCGGAATTTCAGCTGGTGGTCCCCCCCCGCCCCCCCCGCTCACGTCACCCACTGGTGTTCAAAGTTTTAGCAACTACTTGAGAGACCTCGGATCGCCTGAAGGCATAAAACTTTTCACACATCTGACGGACCATCGATTTATTCCACTGCATGATCTAGATCTTTCACGGCAGATCTATGCCCTGATCTGTGTGATCTAGCTCATGTTGCCGGGTGAGAGCCGTGTAATCTTCATGAACTAGAACAGGTTTCCCGAGTTGGATCTGTACGGTACAGATTCTTCACAACACCTCATAGCTGCAGGTTAGGATCTAGATGATCTATAGATGATCTAGATCATGATCTGTCGGACCTGTGCAAACCTGTGCCGTTCGCAACCCGTTGAAAAAACAGGTAAAACACCCGCACAATCACACCCCCTTACGTATGATAAGAGCACGCGTGATCGAAGTATCCCACCAACAAAGCTACGCACGCGCAAAGAGGACTTCAGTTTTTGATAATTTTTTCGATCTCACAACTCCGAGAGTTCGTTTTCTTTTATCGACACAATACGACATAACAGTCGGAATGTCGGAAGTGCTTGCTTGTTGTTGCTGCACACACCGTCGTCGGACGAGCCGGAGCGGCCAACCACTCATTTAACTGTTTTGTTTTTCGTTCATTTGTTTTGTTCAGCTGGTGGTCTCCCTCCCCCCCCAACCTCCCACCCCCCCGGCACCCCACGTCTCCCACTGGTTATCCAATATTTATCAACTATAAAACATTCGCCACATGCCACCCGCCCGCATAACAAGCAGTTTGGGCACTGCAGCCTAACGGCGTTTGACTGGCACCCTGCTGGCTGAGCTTCGGGGGTCCGAACCCCGGCGAAACCCATTATTAATCCCTCTACCACAGCACTGCTGTTGTCCAAAAGCATATTGTTGTTGTTCTCACATTAACTCATCGCCAAAATCAAGTCCGTGGTCACAGGACAGGCTCCAATAACTCTGGAG
>JAYJME010004460.1:0-10924 GCA_036873775.1 Costaria costata
CAACGCAAAGCAACGAAACTACTACTAAGTGGTAACACCTAGGGAACAGCAGGGCAACGATTGCCCTGCTCTACAGTATGCATATATAAACTAGTGAAAATGCAGCCTTACCCGTATAAGGACCAGTTTAATCGACCAGCGTAGGATATATAGCATTTTCACTACAGTAGTGTACATATGCAGTTCTCTTCTTATCTTGTATACATTTGAAAAATGCAAAATCCTACCCGCACTCGAATAACGCTCTCGGTTCCCGTACGCAACTCGACGCACACGCCGGTGCAATGCAATGGCTCGCGTTTTCTTGCAAAGCCCATTTTGTACATATGGTACATATTTAGGCGGCACACCATATACAGTGCGTTGTGCTCACCCATTCGACTGATTGTAGCTGGTGAGGCGAACTTGAGGTCGTGGGTCTCGAAGACAAAATTGACGTTGTTTCCGAAGCTGATCCGTTCGCCGTTGGGCAAGGTGAGCAGGTGGTTGTCGTCAAGAACTGAATTGAGGGACTCGATCCACTCAGGGTCAACATCTCCGTCGCATATGAGCCACGACTTCACCTTTGTTTGAAAGACGCGCAAGGTTTGAGTTGTCAGAAGCTGCCGTTGGTGCATAACATCCTTCTTGCTAGACCTGACGAAATTGCTACCGCTGACGAGACACGGTTTCCTGATTATGGTCGTGGAAGCTGGGTGAGACGGGTGGGACAGCCTTTGGTATCAGTTGGGTACTCCTGCTTCCTTGACACGCCGGTGTGTTAGAGGGGTGTGTGCTGTCCAACGCTCGATGTCTACCCTTCACATGTCGGCGGGAGGGGGGGGGGGTGCCGTCCTACGCTTCATGTCTACCTTTTCGTATGCTGCAGATTGCGGCGAAACCAACCAGCTGGTGAAAATAATGTTAACCACACTGGACACAAAACTTGTCTCGAAGCGAGGCGATTGGCGTAAAGAGAAGGCAGCTGCTTGGGGTTTACAGTGAAATTCGTGCTCATGCTACGCTATACATGCACATGTCATTGGGGAATGAGAAAGTGAGGCTTTGCGCAAGCTCGGGCCTCTTGCCCGGTGCGTACCTCCTGTGGCTCTTTGACGACTTTGCGAGCGGCGTCCGTGAGCACACCATCGAACCACTCCCGCGTGTCCAAGTCCATGTGGCCTAGTAACCGCTGCGCGAAGATAAGCGAACAGCCAAGAGGGTTATAGAATGCATAATGAAACGCGAAACGGGCGACACGTCCGTTTCACTGTACGCCAACTTGAGCGGTGAGACAGTTCACAGTTTCCCGGTACGATAACTGCACACCCAGGGTGGCTCTGACAACCACAACTTGTAGCTACAAACCGGCACATGCTTTCGCTGCGTTGAGTGAAATCCCGTGTTTTCCTCTGATGTCCCGTGTACGAGCTCGATTGTATGACGTCATCAGCACCAGACACTGGTGATTTGAGAATTGAGGCTTTTACGTGGGTCCACGGTGTGGCACCTGCGGATTTCGACAAAGAGGCACGACAAAGCTATACACCGCGTCTGGACATCCACAAGCCGAAGTCGCGCCGCGGATGGTACGTTCTCTGACCTGACGTGGCATACTCTTGGGGTTGACCACGTGAGTGTTCACCGCCTGCCCGCACTTGATCATGGCATGACGCAGGATCGACCACAAGGTGGACTTGCCGCAGCCGCTAGGGCCCACGATGACGCACCCCATCCGCTGGTCCAGCGCTTCCTTCAATTGGAGCATCTTACGCACCTGCTTGCGAAGCAACCGAATTACGTAAAACCAATGCATGCAGCATTAGCCATTCCTATAGTATAGGTAGCCAGTTCGTTGCGTACAGAAATCGGCAAGTTGTTTAAACCACAACAAAAACCTCAGGACCCCGTCTCAAGCACGAGCGAAGTATCACACCAAGCTTGCAAAGATGAGTTTTCAGGAAGTTTTCGATCTCACAGCTGTCTTTTTTTGCGTTTTCTAATATATATACAATCGTGCTACAGTAGTCATAAGTACGAGAAACGCTAGAAGCAAACGGACATTGACCTGGCTCTTTCACACTCCGTGTGTTGCAATCGAGGCGCATTCCCTCCTGAGCGCGTCGAGGTTGGAATGAGCACCACTTAAAAGTGCATGAGGCAAGAACAAACGTTGCACGCAAGGTAACTTGATCCCCACCGCCTCCGCTGCTGCCCCCTAATGCAGTTCCACTCTGTCCGTAAATTCCAGGATCATTTGGATATGAACGACACAAGCTACGATAGAGGTGCAGCAGGTTTTTCTGAGGCTCCTCAATTTAGGAGCTCTGTACAGTAGTTTACCCACGTATCATACTGATTTGGAATAAACTAAAAGTGCACCCCGATTGAAAACCCACGACCTTCGCAGTTATTCAAAACAATCCTATTGCAAAACAAGAAATACACCCCGACGATTTTGGGTTAAGGAGCCCCGTCATTCAGAAACGAAAACGCCCAAAAAATGTGCAACCTCTATCGTAGCACGCGTTGAATACAGTATGAAAGTCAAACCGTCCTTATCTTTTCGGCCGGAGTGGTACCGTACGTGCCAAGAGAATGCTACCCATCCGGATTGATCATGGACGATCGAACTTGTGTAAGCGCTGTATGTGTGTGTCCCCACCTGGCCGTCGTTGACCTCCAAGTAGAAGGGCTTTGCGGCCATAACCTCGCGGATGGCCTCCTCCAGCTCGCCCTGAGTGTAATGCATTGCAAAACGCAAGTGAAGCATGACCGCGTGAACCCACAAAAAACTCAGCCACTGTGCATGCCGTAACTACGAAAACTTTGCAGAAGACGAGGCCAAAATAGAAAGGCAGACACATCATTTAATAGTAGGGGTGCAAGTGTTATGGGTAACTTATGTTATGCCGGACCTGAGATAACATTAAAGATGTCAACGTCGAAACCGAAAGGGAGAGAACCTATCATGCGAGGATCATAGGACCACAGTACCCAGAACCCCACCATGCACGCAGACACCTGCATATCCCCATTTTGTATGGACCCTAATTGGTTCTGATTACCGTACTGTACCTTTTTTCCTTTCTAATAGTAGGGGTACCAATGTTATGGGAAATTGCGAAGCCTTGTCTTCGCTCACCCCCGGAATGTCGCTACTTTCCGCCCCCGGAAAGACGTCCCCAATGAGGGCCAGGAATTGACGGGTGTCGTCGTACGTGAGCTTGGACAGGGTGTTCACTCGAACCGCTTTGATCAGGAGCTCCCGCTCTCCAGAGGCATCAATAGACACCCCTTCGCGTTTTGCCGCCTGCGGGTTTCGATACGACAAGAGTGGAGAGGTTGGGAGGGGTTGGAGATGAGATAGTGCCAAGTACTCCGTTTTCCGCACCGCCTCTAACTCAGTGACGTCATTAAGCTACGTGCTGGACGCACTCGTGAAGAGCAGCGTCAGCCATAGTGACGCGCTGGCCGACTTCGACGGCGAATCAGGCACTGCCCTCTCGAGGTGAGCAGCTGGCTCCGAAGATTTCAAACCCAACGAGATAAAGTATTCACATGCAAAGGTGGCGTAACGACAAGTAGAACCCTCCAAACGCTTCAAAGGTTCATTCATAGCGTGCAGTTTCCTTCGCAGCGGGGCGTATTATCTCCGACAAAATGGGGGCTGAACTCCATGACGACAAGAAAGACGAACTAATGGGAGTTTCATCAGCAGTGCGTTGTGAACAACAACTGGCCGCCGACGAACGCTCCGCAAACGCCGGTTCACCCTATTCCTCCACCGTACAGATTTTCGCCACGGGAGGGGTGGCACCTCCTTTTTCTTAGGCTTTCCTCCCTTGAGAAGCTCAATCTATAGACTATCTCAGTCCAAAACCGATCTTCATTACACAAACGTACGCTTGACCCAATGAAGAACCCCATTGCCTTGGACATACACCTGGCAACGATCAACGTAGTTCCAACAATATTCGGTCAATCCCAACGATACTCGGTGAATCCAACAATATTCTGTAAATCCAACGACATTCGGTAAACCCAACGATATTCGGTTTTCGAACTATTCGGTAGTTGCTCGGTTGAGGAACCTCTTCAGTCACACAGAAAAGTGTTACCCCTATCGTATCTCGGGATGGCAAGGCAATCACGTCAGAGGAGCGGTCGTGTGGCTGAGCTATTATACGCAGTGACAACAAAAGCTCCCGCCCCCTCCACAAGTCGGCGGGCCACCTGAATGAGCTTCCCGCCCGTGTTCAGCACCGCTTTGAGGGCTCGGAGGCCCCAGTCGTAGTGCTGCTGCGTCGACAAAAGTTGCTTGGACAGGGTGAACATGGAAACTATCTTCGAGGCCAAGTCTTTCGCACCGCTGAATCCTTCTGAACTCAGAATAACCTTGTCGCAGGAAAACAGTACAGATAAGTGGAGGTTTGGGGTCATAGGTGGGTTTATCGAGGGACGCGTGTCTTTGTATGAGTTGACTATACACGAATTACCATGTTTCCCATCGGCAAGAATGCGAGCAATGAGTTTAAATCCTTATGGATAGGGTTGACGCAGGTGCAGCGGGAGCTCACCTGCAACAAATCTGGGTCGCGCATGGTTACCTCTAATTAATCTACGCCTACGGTTTTAGTCGGGCACCGGCTTTCCGCCGCGTCGCTGCCAAAAGAGCCTTACCGCTTATATACAAGGCGCGCCGTAAGCCCTTCCCGAAGACCTTTAGAACACTCAGCGAGACGACACCCTTGTCGTGATTCGTTCCAGAACGGACCAACAGTTATACACCTTGCAGGCACCGGACACGTCAACGCGTAACATCCTCGCAATGACACACGATAAAAAACCCGTCCCGGCGACTCCTTCATAGGACACTCAGTCACACCAAACTTTCCACGGGATTCATTCCAGAATGGACCAATACGACCCTACGGCGGTAACACACGCCATTGCCACATGTGTAAAAGGTACCAGTACACGATACGCCCCCTCGGAATACTTGAAAAAAACTCAGGCACATGAAACGCTCGTCATGATTCGCTCCAGATTGGACCGACACTGCCCTGCAGTCGCCGTACCATGGACACATACCTCTGCGATGAGCTCGTTATCGGGCCGCCCCATGGCCACTGGCCGGAAGAGGGCCTTGAGGTTGTCGGGAAGCTTGCTGCGGCCTCCGTACTTCTTACCGGCCGGGTTGAGCGTGACGAAGATGCCCGCGTTCAAGTCTACGTCGATTTCTCGACCGAGGAGCCTACCGAGAGGCGACAGAGCGAGTGACTGAAGAGGGGCAATATTGGTAGGCCATGAGAAAGTTAATTTTTTCAACCATCGAAGGGAAAGCTACCTCCGAGCCGCCGCGAAAAGGACCGAACATTGATTCCAGGCATTTCCCCCCGATATACATGGCTGCAGGGTCAGCATGATTAATGTTATCTGTTTTTTTCCTGCTGCTGACGTTGTTCACGATACAGCGCTCGGTCGACATGATGGTTGTTGTTTGTGAACACAACTCACTTGAGAGATGGTCGCTTCGCCTTGATCGCGTCTTGAATGAGCTGGATCTGCTGGGAGATGGCCGAAAGCTGGTCCTCTTTCAGCCGATTGAATTCGTCGAAGCAACCCCAAGCGCCACACTGGTTTGCAAACAAAAACCATTGGGAGGAGGCGGCGACCGTCGTGGAAAGTTACAGGACGTTAGCCCGCCACATGTGCATGTGACGGGTTGAGAATAATATGTGTTGCATGCGGCGTAAGTTTCCGCGGGTAAGCTAGACAAAGCTGTTGCCCCACCGAAAGAAATGGCGAGGCGCTCCGATGGCAGTGGTATACCATACTGGTTTTGTCACGACCCTTTGACGGGTGTTGTTCCATGTTTTGCTTTCTAAGGCTGCCCACTTGGGGGGCTCTGTACCTCATCCAAAACCCAACTTTGAGGAATACTGTGAGCTTAACCGCTTTAGAGCCGGAAACGTTTTTTGGAGACAAACCTACTTAGAAATAGTGTGGGATACTTTTTGGGGTAGTAAAAGGGCTAACCCGATAAACCATCCCATGGCCTAGGTATACAACGAATCATATCGCAAAACAAGAATGGGATGCCGACGATTTTGGGTTAAGGTAAGGAGATCCGTCGTTCGGAAAATATTTAGAAAAAAAAAGTGCTACCTCTATCGTAGCACGCGTCCGTTCCTCGCTGCGGTTAAAATGTAATGAGTGTATCTGTCATGGAAAATATTGGCCTGCGGTACCACCAATGGATGAAGGGCATGTGCCCTCAAATGCTGGGGGCGTTTGCTATGAAGCCAGGAATTGTATTTGTTGCGCACCTTGACTAAGCCGATGAAGATTCTTCCCATGCTCTGGAAGTCGATGCCTTCGTCGCAGTTGAAGACGAGCACCTTTCGATTTCACGTCGATTTCGCGTCGCCGCGAATGGGTATTGAGATTACAAAAGCAGACGAAACAAACATCACGCGTGTGGAGAATTGCGGTTATATTTCGGGGTTTCGTTTTTGAGTTCAGGCAGACTCGAACAAATGACATGGGCCAATTTAGTCAGAGAAACATGGCACCACCTTTCCATTTGACGTCGCCCCGATAGGTACGACAAAAACCAGACGAAACGGTCACCTCGTGGTTAGTCTATGCTTTTGGGTTTGGTTTGAGTTCCGGTAGACTCGACGAAAGAACGTGAGGCCAATCTTGGCAGAGAAATCAATCGCACGGTTGGGAAATGTTTCGGTGGTCCATTTGCCACAAGGAAAACAAACGTTTGCTTGCGCTTGATCAGCGTTCGGCCAAATGCCACTGGAAAAAAAACAATGTTTTCCATTGATTGGCTGAACAACATGTACCAACCGGAGGGAGGAACCAAAAGGTTGACATCCGGTTCGATCGAAGCATTCCATGCCAGTACAATGATATACAGCATCTGGACAACTTGTCTACAGATCTTTCTGGTGTGAGCTGTTTTGTCCCCGACGACTGCGGCATCATGCAGTTTGTACCTCTGGGCGCAGTACGAGATATTCGGTGTATTTTTTTTTGTTTCAATAGAACTGCGATGGCACAAAGCTCCGTGACCGCCCGTTGCCCATCGGTTCGTTCAAGAGGAGGACAAAATATCAACAGGTGCACCCCCTGCGGAAAGTATTTACTTCAATGCCGAGTGCTGCCCGCTTGTGGAGGGGGGGTGGGAGGGATAGAAGTTGGCCCACCGGGACAAGCCTAATACCGGAGGGCATAGTAACCAGATTCCACGATGGACCCTAAACAACCATGAACGCCCCTTTTTCACACACCATACTACTAATAGTATAGGAGGTTCTAGTTATTATGTTCCCCCATAGTAGCAAGAGGTTTTGCTACCGCAAACCCTGTCTCTCCTCAGGTTCCGGGTTCCAAGGGTGTCAGAAAAGCGAGGGTGCAAAGGTGCAAGGGGGGCTACGGTAGCTGACACACTTCTCTGAAGATAAGCAGTCGGCATTTTTGTCTGTGAGTCTGCCAACGCGCTTGTCAAGCTCGACAGCAAACAATCTCCCACTTTTTGTTTTCATCCCATGCAGCATCTTCACCCTAGTTCTCCACCTCCCTTCCTTTCGTAACTTCCCCAGCTCCGTGGTCACATAGTCTTGCAATGAAAGAGAGCATCATTCTGCTCCCCCCACTCCGCGCTATCATATTTTTTCAAGCATGATCGGTACGGTGTGTGATGTGATCTCACTTGTCGACCGAAGGCCTGACCCAGCTCCTTGACAGACTCCGTCTTTCCGGTACCCGCTGGTCCGTAAGGGTTTCCACCGAAACCCATATGCATTCCCTGCCAAAACGAAAAGCGAAAGCAGTCCCTTCAGGGTGTCAGCTGACGTCTTGTCGATTATCGATTCGATCAGTGTGAATTGCCTGTAGGGACGTCTATCTCAAGTCACGAAACGTGTACGAGTACGACATTCAAGCAAGTGCTACCCGCAGTATATATCCGGCGATGGGGGGTACTCATATCATGCATGGCCGTAGTCGTGTGACCATAGACCGTCGCATCCCTACTATCCCGGGACGGAGCACGTCGGGTATTCACCGACCAGGCAGCCGATGGGGGGGTATCATCCCAGCATTCATGCTGCAATAGGTGCTGGTGTAGGGACTGTTCTGCCGTTTCAATTTTGTCGCAATCCTTTAAAAAAAAAACTCTTACGATTGATTTGTCCAGGCCTGTAGCCCCTTTCCTACTGATTTGTACAGGAGCGTACATTTCACTCAAGTTTCGAGAAATGTGCCCACGAAACGGAGGTGCAGTCCGCAAGAGGATAACAATCGCTACAGAAGTTTGCCGCGGTTCATAAAAATAATACCCCCTGAGTGAGCGTCACGTTGCACTTTCCGGTGGGTTCAGTGTCACCTCGTGTCGTACTGCGACGGGGGTGCAGCCCTAAAGAAGATACCAATCACTACTAGTTTGTCGCACTTCATAAATAGAATCCCACCTGAGTGAGCGTTCGTCAACACTTTCAAGTGAGATTAATCTCACCTTGTACTGCACATGTGTGCTGTTATCGGGTTCCTCTGCAGATTCATTTTTGTCCCAGTCCAAATAACCAACACTCTTCAAAACCACAACGCACAATAATGTCGCTCTGATTAGGGTAGAAAGCACCAGTTCTGTCCTAGTCCTAACAACACTCCTGAAAACAAAACACACACAAATATGTCCCATTTCTATACACAGCAGAAATCCTCAGTTTTTTCCCCAAGTCCTGGTAAACTCACCTGCGTGAGCGTCAAGTAGCACTTGTCGGTGAGAGGAGTGTGGACCAGCTTTGGCGCGTTTCCTTGGTACTCATACGAGTAGCCGAACTGCGCGCTGCTCATGTTGATCACGGCGCTCCCGCCCTTCACGTAGTAGCGCAGCTGCTTCTGCCATATCCAGTCCTCCAGTGACTCTGCGCCGTTCCTTTTGTGCCGGTTTGCGGTTGGAGGAAAGATCCGAGACAATGAATTTTGGAGGAAGGTTCCGAGAAAATGGTATTTTGGAGGAAGGTTCCGAGAAAATATTATTTTACGGGGGACCATAGCAATCAGAACTGCACACGGTACGTAAAAATATGAGTGCAGAATATACGATTATGTTGGGTCCAGCTTAGGCTATGATTACCATGGGCCCCCGTCAAAGTCGACTGTATCATAGTCTGGCGCCCGCTTTTCTAGGCACGTACGGCTGCTCGACTCGGTGTTTGCCTCAAGATGTTGCTGGTATGCTTTTGTCGGATTACACCCTGAAGCTCGAAGCTGGCCTTTAGACTATTAACAGTGTGTTTCAGCTATTTACAATCGTCTTCCTCTGAGTCTTTATCGCAGTGATTAAATATTTGACATTGTTGTTGTTGCTGTTGTCACATTTACTTATCGCTAAAACCGAGTCCGTGGTCACAGGGCAGGCTCCAGCAACTCTGGAGTGGAAGAACGCCCCATATAAACAACACAAAACAAGAATAATAATACACACAAACTAACTGAAGAAAATCATACGCTAGGAGACCAAAAATGTGTATAAAGTGAAACTCTGACGTAAAACTTCCGGGTTGTTTATTCCGCCCAGACTTGCGTCGAAAATTAAGTTTTTGGTTGACGCCAGGACGAAGCATATGGCGCCGACATCAAACAAAAAACAACAACAACAACTGTGCTACAATAGCACCAAATCTTGCTTTGGCCAATAACTTTCTGACCAACGCGGCTCATGAACCGCGGAAAACCAGCAAGTATCTCTGGCCTCCATTTTGTGGTCGTTGTTACGTATGCCCACTGTAGGGGTGTTCATCGGGTTAAGTGTACCCTTTTTCTCGAAATCATTTTTTGTGTGAGAAAAAGCGCCTCAGAAACTTTGAGGTTTCCCCCCTACGCTAGCGTGCGTTAAAAATACCTGGTACCTGGTGGTACCTGCTACCACGTACCGGGTACGTACCAGTATCAATTATGAGCCTGGGCGCGGAGTAGGACTTAAACAGTAGAATGTGAATGGGTAGGTGATTCGAAGGAAGGGCGGACCAAGGACAGCAAGTAGGGTCAGATCGATGTAAAGCTGAAACTCGGCACAGAAAAGAGCTAGGATTCGTGCGTAGGTTTTATTTTTATTTTGTCTTCTTTCTGGGGAAGTTTTTGAGTGGTTGCAGTGAAGCTTCTCGTGCTGCACATTGCTGAGGATGGCCAAAACAACAACAAATAATAAGCTTCTCACTTCTGGAGCTGGTCGACGACATCCATGCCGTGCACGAGGTCTAGCACGAGGGCCTTAATCTTGACCTGCATCAGAGGCCGGGAGGACAGGTCGTACGAGGTGTACTGTCCCAACAGCTGCCGGAGGGGAGCCATCAGCCCGCCGACGTTAACCTGCAACAGTTGCAGCAAGCAATCCCCCCACCCATTTAGCGAAATGTGCAACGGCGTTGGTCTCGGACGCTCTAATTTTCAGTGACGAGGTGTCTAGGCGGGACAGACAATATCGATAGCCCGCAGAAGTACGTTTGAAGCGTCCTTGGCAAAAGCAAGAATCCAAGTGTGTACCCCCCTCCCGGCTATTTGCGAGCTATAGCTTCTAAAAGTTTTTGCGCGACGTCGCACTTATCTCGGAACGTCAGGGCATGCCACAGCGGCGTTCACCTGAGAGATGGCGACCTCCACATGATCGCAGAACTTGATCTGTTCCGCGAGGCACAGCAGCTGCGCGAACCGAAAGTGGCACAAGGGAAAAGAAGACACAAGCAGATGAAAAACATGACCACAATGCTCGCTCCCAACACCCAGAGAGGAAACAGGACTGTTCACGGGTCGCGTGAAACCTCGAGGGCCGGGTCGGGTCGTGCCTTGTCTGGTCGGGTCGGGTCGGGTCGGGTCGGGTCGGGTCGGGTCGGGTCGGGTCGGGTCGGGTCGGGTCGGGTCGGGT
>JAYJME010004461.1:0-10923 GCA_036873775.1 Costaria costata
CCATCCTCCACCTCTCTCCTCCCCACCCCCCGGGCCATGAACCGGTACCTTCCGTTGTTGGTATGCCGTCTTCGCTGGGGCCGTAGCGCCCGCTCCTATTAATAGTGTTTACTGGTACCTGACAATGTGAGCTAATATGAAATCATCAATAACAACAGCAGCAACAACAACAACAGCAGCAAACAGCAATCGTGGTGCGAAGCCCCGATCCCCTTATTCCTCAAGATAGTAACGTAATAACAATACCAACTCCCACCGGGAAGGGATAAGTCGTTGTCATGGTATATATATCCGTATCGTACCTCCTCTACAGACTAGTGGTGTCTTAACATCGTGCTGTCGCTGCCGCTGTCGGCTTGGGGGACTAGTGACGCCTCTGGTGCTGAGATTAGCGTTGGGTTACCGCACGGGGAGTAGTTGCGCGCGGGAATGGAAAGCTGTTGTCCAAAAGCGAGCGTTTCGCTGCTGGTCGCGAAAAGAAAAGGCGTGAGTCAGGAGGAAGAGAGCTATAATTTTCTTACTTTATCATAGTGATATTCTGTTATTTTTATTTTGTCTTTTGTCTTGAAGACCTAAAAAGGGTGCACTTTAGTATTTTGGCCAAAGGCCGAATAAAACAAAAATTCAACTTTTGTCTCCGTCTTGATCAAAACCGGGAAAAAACGCACCTTTTGGTCTGTTGATTGAGCAATGACCAGGGCTGGGCCCTGGTAGCTCCAGCCAGTACAGTATGTACTGGCTGCGCCAAATACCAGTGCACTGGACCCGAACAGTGTACTGGCCGTCGCCCCACAACAAACGCAGCGTTGCAGAATTTCAGAGGAAATCATAAATTTGGGAGGGGTTATACTAAATTTAGTGTGAAACACACTCCTTCATATTATATATAAGAAACATTGCGTAGGCGAGTATCCCGATTTCTTATTGCGTAGAGAGCCGTTAGTTTTAAGCGGAAAAGGTAGTCGTGTGAACAATGATTTCCCTCACTGTCTCCGTCTCTCCCCTCTCTCTACTCTTGTGTGTGCTCTCTGTGATCTTCGCCAGGAAATTTGATGGTTTTCCGCTAGGTTATGAGGCGTTATTGTGGAACGTACGTGAACATTCAATCCACTGGCAATCCTGGCACCTCCCCCAGCCAGTACAGTAGTACTGCCGTACGTACTGGCAGTTCACACTGGACAAGGGCCCAGCCCTAGCAATATAACCCCGAACTTTGGCACATTTTTTTTGTTTTCTTATTAAAGACCGGAGCACGCGCGTATATATTTTTGGCATGCATGACACTTTTGCCATGCATGGCCAAAACACCGACAACATGACACACTGGTTTTGTTTTTTGACAAAAAGACCGGTTAATTAATTGGCACGGTTTTGTATTGATTAAAGAAAGGGAAATTTCTCCGGGAGGAAAAGGCTTCCCCGTCATAGAGAGACCCCGAGTTGGCACTGAAGAATGCACACATATATATATATAATTTCATATCCACTAAAAAGTCGAGTTTTAATCTCCGTCGCACTAAAAAAAAGGGCAAAAACGCACATTTTTGTCTTTTGATTGAGGAACGACCCGAACATTGACACATTGTGTCTTTTTTTGTTATTCAAGACCGGAGCACGCGCTCACGTTTTGTGCCATGCATGACATTGACGTTTTGCCATGCATGGCAGAAGACCGGCACAAAATGACACACTGGTTTTGTTTTGATAAACGCGCCGACCGGTTCATTGGCACGTTTTTTGTTTTGATTAAAGAAAGGGAAACTTCTGCGGGAGGAAAAGGCTTTCCCGTCATAGAGACCCCGAGTTGATACTGAAGAAATCACACATACATAGGACTAGGGCACTGGCACAGTATGTACTGGCAATAGTAATCTACTGATTGATTCAGCCAGTATATTCGCCAGTAGTTTTTATCTTACGCACGTCCAAGAAACACGCCATATAATAGTACGGAAACCCTCCAAATGCGTGTCGGGAGGAGAGAAACGTTTACTCGGCCAGTATACTGCTGCAATCCAGTATACTGATTGTTTTTTTTACAGTATAATCGCTATTGGCTGAGCCAGCCAGTGCCCAGCCCTATGATACTTGCTTTGTGAATATCGTGTACTGGTTGCATTTAGACGGGTATTTAGGTTGGTGATAACATCTTCCATGTTTGAAGTTACGGGATTCTGCATTTCTTTTAGTAAGTGGGTTATATTATATGATGGGACAAGCGCTGCACACTGTCAGATGGCAAATAGTAATAATAATAATAACAATAATAATAATAATGTAATGTAGATCAAGACGCAAGTAAACGTGCACATGCTGCTACCGTGCAGCTGTGGGCTTGGGATAGATGGACAAGTCAAGATATGGATATGCCTGACATGTATTATACCTGGTATGATATAATATGTAATATGTAAAAAATGTGTAGCAGAGAGTAAGTATCGCGATAGATGGACGAAATATAGTATTCATACGTATACCAGAGAAGTAGTTAAGACTCACCTAGACTACGCATAACACTAGGCATATATTTATAGAAACACTTAATTACATTTGGTGCATATGATACCTCGTTCATAGCCTAGAAGTTTAGGCAGAAGAAATAAGAGATATCGGTACTGCTGTTATGTACGAAGTATACCGTTAACCATAGAAGACAACAGAGAGATAGAGGGAGGGGCGTATACGCTAACGATTTGGTGCCCCAAACTATTCAACCATGGCAGACGGGGGGAAGATCAACCTGCAGGGTTTCGGCACCTTCGAGGCGCGCGGGCGAAAGGGGAGGATAGGGCGCAACCCCCGTACCGGCGACGCGATCGACATCAAGGCGACCACCGTGCCAGCCTTCTCGGCATCGAAGCCCTTCAAGGACCAGGTGCGAGTTGCCCCCAGCGTCCCGGCGCTAGGCTCCGGTGTTTTTGTTTTTTGTTTTCCGTCCCATTTACTATCTTCTTCCTTCTATTCCAGCTTCCCCCTATATAATAGTAGTAACTCAGATCAGGGGTCACAAAGCAGGCTCTCGTCTCCCCCCTCCCCACTACGGTGCGTGCCTTACATTTTTATCGCGGGAAGAGTTTGTCTTTTTCTTGCCTCGTCGACTCGGGTCGATTTGTCTCGTCCGTATGAGTTGACCCTTTTGGGGCGCCCATGTATCGTCACAAAAAGAAAACGACGAGCTACGATTTTTTCGAGCGCCTAGGCTATGTTGCAAGAGCTTGCAGCAGCTCGGGTATCACCATGCCGCGCGCGTGCCGTACAGCAGCTCCCTGCGGTGTACTTCGCACATATCCCTAACCCTGGCAGCTCGGCCTGCTCCGTGCGGCCGACGCTGCAATCTTCTTTTACTTTTTCGACGTTTTTTCGCTCTTAACCCTTTTGGGACCCAGATATGGCGACCTAAAAGCGACAAATGCGTTCTTATCAGCCGTTCATATAAGAAAAGCACACTCCGAAAAACAAAAAATAGAATGCAACCAAAAAAACATAGCAAGACACAAACAAACGAGAAAAAAAATAAGACGCAAAAAAAAAAACAAAAACAAAAAAACAAAGTGTGTTCTCATCAGCCGTCTAGTCGGAGCGCGCAGCAGCACGACTATTAATAGTATCATGCGGCGTGCGCCTCGGAGGTGTCCTTGATGCATTGTAGCTCTCGGGCACGCCCTCTACCTCCTTACATAGCCCGGCTTGGTTCGTGTTGCCCATGCTGTGTTCGTCCCTTTTTTTCGACGATTTTTCCACTTGGAAGTCCCGAAGGGGTTAATAACAGGATCACTTTTTTCTCCCCGTTTTTTCGTGTGCTGGGCGTGCTCACAACCTCTTTTTGTTGTGGAACGCCCCATTTTTTTCCATTGTTTTTGGTACACAGGTGAAGGCCAAGCACGTCGACTAAGTGGGAGCATATCGCAGCTGTTACGAACGCGATGTACACCTACTTCCAAGGGTGTGCTTAATAGTGCGTATACTCTGGGTATACCCGCGCATATTCTGGATATACCCGGGGTATATACTCTGGTTATACCCGGATATACCCGGGTATATTTCTGGATATAACCGGATATTTACCCGGGTATGACCTAACCAGGTTTTGGTACCCGGGTACCACATAATATACCAGTATACCAGTACCTTGTTAAGACACGCCCGTGGTACGCTGCATGCACGGCTGGCGCTGGTGGACTGTTGTGTTGTTGTTCGAGGACTGCAGCGATTCCTGCACGGGGATAGGGATAGGGTGGGGAGGGGGGGGGGGCGTTGGAGACTTAGGGAGGGGGTGTGCGTGAGGCAAATTTTTCCGTTTTTAGATATTTTAGTAGGTGTTTTGTTTCCCCGCCTGCAAGCCATAGCAGGCGACCAGGTGTTGGTGTGTCTTCCGTTTTCGGAGGGTACCGCGGGGGAGATTAATTGACATAGTTTTTGTCCAACACTTTCGTAGAATTGCTTGCTTTCGGTCACGGCCACGTTTTTTTCGACGCCGTGCATTTAGAACGGATGTCCGGAGTGTCGGATTTAAGTGACGGATATCGAACGAGAATCGAGTTCGATACCGATAAACGAAAAATCAAATCGAAATCATGCGATCTCGATAGTCAACACGTCGAAGCCGGTCGTTTAGTACGTATCGGCATCAATACTACGGCAATGCCAGGGAATGGAGGGCAAAACGCGTTCGATACGATATACCGAAAAATTCGATACGATATATCGAAAGTTCGATATTTCGATATGTCGAAACCTTTGATATGATATATCACTATTAATAATCAGACTACCATTGTGTGTATGGCACCGTGCGCTTTGAAACAGGAATGAATGTGTAATACGTAATACTTAATACCGGTACCGGTTCTCAGCGGTTCTCAAAATCGCATGCGGTTCGCAAAAAAGTACGGTTTCGGGAATTTTTGTGCTGGCCGTCTGGTGGTGGAAAACGACCCCTATCTTTGTGGATTTTAGACAGAGGATGATGATAGCGATCCATGCCCTGGTTTGCCGCCCTGCCATAATATTGTTTGGCTACGGTTCTTGCGAGCTATTTCCACATCTGGCAAGTTTGCGGTATTGCCGGTAGATACGTCCGCTCTTCCATTTTTTGCGGTATTAAACGTCCCTTCGTCGAAACGGGCGTGGCAGAGAGCGCTTGTGCCTGGATGCTTCCTGGATACTGCCTGTTGCCGTCTGATGTTGTCTGATGCTGCTGCTGCCTTTGGGCATCTCCTGGCGGGGCGATGAAAGCCGTTTCCGTTGAGCAGGTCTCCTTCCGGTAGAGAGGGGATTCCGCCCGTTGGATAGTGTCAGCTCGACTGCCGTTTGCACGCACGAATTCGAGGGCCAGCATAGGGGTGCCGCGAAAATGGAGTGTGGTCAGAATAGTAGGGTGTCAGCCCATTGTTTTCTTTCTTTTCCCGCGGCCACCTTTCGAGTTCGGTGCTGTCCAAAAATCGTTTGTTACATCTATCTGATAGTTCGATTCACATTTTTGAACGCTTTTTGAGTGTGATCGTTCCTACCTGGTACATGTTTGTGGTTGCATAGTATGTACTCCATCTTGACGAGCAGTGGGAATCCTGAATGGACCCTATTCGCGACAAAATGGAAGCATTTGTACCGGGGGGGGAAGGGAAGACACCTGTGACTGTGCGAGATGTCGTATTGTATACTGGTATATACGACATCTCCCTTTTAGAGCCTGTGACCATGTCTTTTGTCCGGTAGGTCCTTTGAGTGACGTAAAAAACACTCCTCCTGCTCGCGAGTGAGATTAAAAAAATATCGTTACGACAAAAACAAAAAAAACAAAAAAAACGAACAAACAACAACGCGAAACAGCTGAAATCAGCAAGCAGCAGTGAAGACAAGAAGCAAACGGTTGGTCGACAGCTCGTCGGCGGCTGCTTGATGTCAAGACAGACGGCGGTTAGTCTGTTGGTGGTACAATTTTTTCGAGTCTATTACTATTACGGGGGACCATAGTTAATAGAGCCTACTGCAGACACAATAGGACCTACTGTAGACACCAAAACCTATATGTTTCCCTGTTTTTGCTAACTATATTTGGTCCAGAGTAAATAGGACCTACTGTAGACACAACAGAACCTACTGTAGACACCATAACCTAGATATTTCCCTATTTTGGCTAACAATAGGTGGTCCTATTTACTATGTTCCCCCGTAATAGTCGTGCAGTATTGGTCGTAGATCTCCTCCTGTGATGATACCCGTAACCTGACAGCCGTCCAAGCCGGTTCGTAACGGGTCCGTACAAGGCAAGGTTTGTACCAGTATGATACAAAACATAACTGCTGTACAACGACAGCTTCTCGGGCTATGATACGAGCAGCGATACATCTATAGGAAGGTCAGCACGAAAAGGCGCTGCGCTGACGTTGAATGCGTCATCCTTTTTCTGATTCTTATTGGGCATGGCTACAGCACCAACCCTTGTTCTGCTGATTTTGCTGCAGCTACTGCTGCTGATTCTGCTGCAACTACTGCTGCTGATTCGCTGGCAAAGCATCCTACGATCCTACGAAATGAGGGGGGTGAACGGTGCAGAGTGAACGATTTTTTATGACCGTTACAAATCACCCCCCAGCCCCTAGCGACAACCGCCTCTTTTTGTACTGAAAACTTCCAACGAAGGAGAAAAGGGGGGATGCAATGGGAGCAATAGCGAAGATTTCTGTCGGATACCCGTGGCGAGCATGAGCAAGAAGCGAGGAAGGTCGACTGCCGCGAAGGTCGACGAAGGCCCAGACGCCTCGTTCGCAGAAGAGCTCCTGTTCCAGCTCTCCCCCGACGCCAACGAACCCCAAAAGCCTCCCGCCAAGCGAGGCAAATCATCGAGCGCCAAACTCCCCAACTCCTCCGCAGACGACAACCAGAACAGCAGCACCAACAACGGGGCCGTCACCGATCTCACGGGAGGAGACGACGATGCTGTGGCAACAACAGCAGAGGATGAGTCGACGTCGGCTGCGCCAGCTGGGGCCGTAAATGGGAAGCATCCCGCGGCCATCCGCCCCTCGTCCGCCCTTCGCCACTGCGACGGCTTTGACGTTGTCCGGAAAGGGTCCAGGGGGCGAGGCAGGCAGCTCATGGTCTTGCCCGGAGCGCTGGGGCTTGGTGGCGGTGGTGGCGCCGGGGGAGCAACTGGTGTGAAGCTTGGGACGCTGAACACAGCGACTCCCGGGTGTCCCGTACTGTACGTCGAGTTTCCCGAGGTACGTGGTTCTTTCCGGCGTACCTGGTATTCTGCAAAGAGTGTGTATGCTAAAAGTGTCTTGTGGAATTTGATGTCATTTTTTTGAATTTTGTTCAATTGTTGGCCCCTGCAGGGGACAAAGAGGAAGACTTGCTGTGCGTTGTCGTTGTGCCCCAAACCAAAGAGCAACTTGGCAAATTGATCCTTGGGAGCTTGCTTCGTAGGGACGATGAGGACTCAAAAATAAAAACCAGCGCCGGCTGCTCGGCTGATGCTATGCTTCTATAGTAAAAACCAGCACTTGTGATGTACTGCTGTGTCCTTTCATCATGAATTCATGCTGCCTTTCAATGTTGCTGGTTGCGTGACGTATGCATGCTGTGGTTGTCGTATCCGGTACGATGGCAGGGCGTTGCATTGTCCAATCTCCAATCTCCTTACTGCATGGTGTACCAGGTACCAGGTAGTGCGTATTATCTCTGTGGCGTAATTTGTGACCACAGAGCTTGTATCTCAAGGATGAAAAATCAGCACGGCCACTGGGGATGCTGGATGTCGACGAGTAGAAGAACGGTTCAATGTGAAGAACACACACACTATCACCGCCTTTAGTCTTTACGTAGCGCCGTCGGGACCGGCTTGCAACGTGCGGTGCTGTATGGGCACACGAAGGTCGCTGATGCAGTGACGAAGGCACGCTGGTCTGAAGTTACCGCCCCCCACCCGCCACCACGCTTCCAGCGCCATTTTTCACCTTTTCCCCCGTGACTGCATATTGCGTACGTATACCAGTGCTGCATTAGCGTGCGCAAAAAAAAGGTAAAATTCCGTTCTTAAAAAATTGTCCCGAGGGCTCGAGTTGCGGTAATTTTGGGAAAATAAGGAATGGTTGAGCCGAATAGCAAGGCCTCCTCGAAGCGCAAGGAAACCGAGCACCCCAGCCAGCCGAGGGCGACCGTTCGTCGTGCGTTTTATCCGTAAGCATTTTAACCCCAGCACGGCTGCTGCAGCAAGCAACAGTAGCAGTAGCAGCAGCGGTGTGAGGTTGCCACTGTCTATGCGCCGAACTTTAAAGGTTGGGCGCTGGGCGGGGTTGGTACTCTCTGGTGCGTTATGAGCGTGTAAGCCTCGCGCTGTTTGGAGCGTAGCTCTATACAATGAAGGATGGAAGGCCCTAGGAGCTTGCTGTGCTTTTCATTTCTTGTGAATAGTTACTGCTGCTGCCGCTGCTGCAACCTTTGCCTACGACGCAACTGCTTGCCGATGCCTAGCAATACCAGCGGCGGCACTGCTCTTAGCTCTGTTCCCATTGCGACCGCCACCGTTGCCCTGTTGCCTCGGTGCTTGCTTGGTGTATTGTTTGCGATCTTGTTCGTCTTTCCATTTTTTGTGGTGTGTGGTCATGTCATCTACCTGGTATTGTATATTTTCAATTATCATTTTCACGTCGTTTGTCGCGACCCCGATTCCCCTGTCTGATACGGCAGGACGGGTTTGAAAAGTCAGTTTTTGGGTGGCTTATACGCAAACACAAAAAAAACAATGCCGGACGGAATTTCTCTTTTGTTGGTCTAAAGTAATTAATTCCCCAGAATTGTATATGCGCAAACACTGAAATAGTGTTAATTAATTATTTAATATTTTTGGGGAGACGACATACCAGGACGATAATGTTGGTGGTGTGTCCTGAGCGTTCCTCAGCTTTTCTTAGACGTAGCTTTTTGCGTTTTAAGTGCTAGATCGCGATGAGGTCGACCTCTCGGTCCACAAGTACCCCGTCGTGCTCCCTGACCCCTACTGCGCCGGGGGCGGCCTCGGGCGTGCTTGTGCCGTGCCCTGGCTGCCGGCTGGCCGGGTGCGCTGCACTCCGCTGTGAGTTGGATCAGTTCAGTGCTCGATCCTGAGTTGGATCAGTTGAGTGGTCGATACTCAACTTTGCAAGCTGCGTAATTCATGACAATCTCGCGGCCAAAGATTTTCGTTGACGGTCCAGCTTTGGCCCGTCAAAACCTCTCCATAGATATAATATTTTTTAGTGTTCGGAGGCCCTTGACAGCTGTCCGTCCGTCAAGGGGCGAGAGTGCTGTCAACCGATGTATATGCTTGCTCGTGACGGTAAACAAAAAAAATCCGTTTTGGATGCCAGGACCCGGGGAGGCCCTCTTCTCGCGTGGCCGAAACGGGAGATGCCGCAGCCTCCGCGGCTTTTGACAGCTCATGGTGGCAAGAATGTGGGAAATATGAGCTGGGACGGCCGGTCTCGTGCCCCGCCGTTGCGCTTGGGTGGAGGGGTGGGCGTTGCAGAATCGAGTGTCGAGCGAACGATTCAGGCGATTTTACGTGTTAAAGCACTAATTCTCCGCAATAATGTCGACATTCGCGAAACGAGCGTCGCAAGCTTCTTCGGCTGCTGCGCCGGCCAGACAAACGGACTCCGTTAGGCAGAGAGGGCGGGGTCCTTGGGTCCGACCGAATCGAATGAGCCTACGCTGCGGGGGGAGCGGTACCGCGGTGGGGTTGCAAATATCGTGTTCGATTTTGTTTTTTGGAATAACACAGCATCACGTGAAGCGTGTGTGTTTTTTGTGAAGGCGTTTTTCCATTTATTTTATGAAACGGCCAAGAAAAACATAAACCAGACATAAACTTATTATACGTCGTATCGTGTTTTTTTTAGTGTGCTAAATATGATGGTTACGAGCACGTACGAGTAGAGAGTAATCCTACGAATATGTATGTGTGCAGAGTGCTGCTGCTGCTGTGTGCGTTGGTATGCTACTGCTGCTGTTGCTGCTGCTTGCTGTGCTGTTGTTCATCATCGCACACCTGCCACCCGCGGTGTTCTTCATGCAGCAGTACCTACCGTTAATGTTTTTATTACGAACGAACGCACTCCAGTTTAGTACACCCCTTATCAGAACAATCGCTTTTGTGCGGCCTTGGTGGACCTATAAGGTATATTGGTATACCTCTCTGGGCTATTACGGGCGTGCGCGTAGCCGCAGGCGGGCGTCAGCCCGCCGCGGCAAAGCCCTCCTTGTACCTGGTATCATGCCACATGCACGGTATTATTTCGTGACCGCTGGCTAGATTGTGCAATGCACTGATAATGCGAGATCAACAACAGCAATAACAACAAACAACAGACACCCACCATTAATCTATTTGTTGTGCCTTGCGTTGTGCACCCCTTCCATGCCTTCCGAACTCCCGAAGGGCCGGCTGAAATGCATGGGGCGCACGGTGCACACGAAGGGGAGGTTTTTCACCCTCTACGCGGACAAGGTCGGCAAACGCGCCACCCGCATGGACTGCCGCGACGTCTTCGACTCGGTGGTGTTCTTCGGCAAGGCCTGCTGGCTGGGCAAGAAGGAAGACAACCCGGAGGACGAGCCGCTCCCCCTTCCGGAGTCTCTCCATGTACGTACGAGTAACGGTCACGTATACACGCTACTTTGCTAACGGATATACATATGATATTGTTGTTATAGCAGTAAAAACTACTGCTGTGCCAACTGATACAAATTGCTAATATACTATGACTGCTGTTGACCAACGGATGCATATTTGTCAATGTACCACTGCACTGCTGCACCAACGGATATATTTCCCAATATTACAATATTACCGTACGCAAACCTTTAATAGAATATTAGTATTATTAGATGAGCTCGCTAAATCGTCCGTTCTCGACGCTCGTGCCCTGTTATATCTCAGGA
>JAYJME010004463.1:0-10921 GCA_036873775.1 Costaria costata
GCCCGGGGGGCGGGGAAAACCAACCCCCCCCCCCCCCCAATGCACCCGACCGTTTAGCTCCCGTACGCCGGCAACTTATCGCGCTAGCACGTCGATTTCCTCGACGGCTGCATGGCAGCAGTTTTGTGAGTAGGCGCTCTCCGTTTCCTGGCTGTCGGAGATTCCGGAGGGAGTCGGTTGCGCCTATTCGGTGGACGCCATGGCTTTTTCGGCGTATCTCCATCCGTACGAAGTTATATGATGGGAAAGGCCAGCCCGCGGAGACGGTCTGTTCAGACCGCGGAGACGATCTGTTCTGCCCCAAGATGGGGCATGTCGTCGTACACGCGGCAACATTCTCCCCAGTAGGTACACCCACCTTTAGGGTAAAAACCAAAACCCCTCTGCTCGAATTGCAAACTGTAAATATTGTTCGTTCGCTTGCTGGGAGGTCGTGTGCATGTGCTTGTGCGTCATTTGCGCACGCCTTTTCGAATGCATGTATGCATGCACTGCCGTTGGTTGTGGACGTCGCCCAGCCGGCGGAGCATAAGGCGGTACCACCGAGCGAGAACTTGTCATTTGTAGTTGGTGCGGTATGTACTAGTGTGGTATGTGCCCTGCACCTGCGCCCCGCTGCGATAGGCCCCCGGCCAGCGTTGTTCACATTCCCCGCTCCTTGTGTTCGACCATGTGTTCGCCTGCTGGGGGGTGCAAACCCCCCCCCCCCAAGTCCAACCAGTGTTTTGTCCCATGGGGCCAGTCTGAAAAGCAGAGACACAAAAAAAAACTGTTCAGCGAAACAAACTGAAGGACATTCGAATAGCAAGGGGCAGAAAAGCAACAGCAGGCTGCTGCTTGCGGCAAGCAACCTGCGCAATCGGGCAAAAAAACCCCGTGGCGCCGTTGTACAGCAGCGGTTGCAATTTTGAGCCGCACTCAATCATTGTGAGGGCGGCTGCTCAACCATTGTAAGGGGCTCTGCTCAATATCTATGGATCCGATCTGATGCGTATTTTTTTACAATATTACTTGTATGTGCTTAGGTATACTGATACCTATTTATACCAAGGCCATGTGATTACGTATCGGGCCTAACCCTTTTAGAACCGGAAACCGTTTTTGGGGACAAAAATACTTGGAAATAGTGAGGGATACTTTTTCGGGTAGTGAAAGGGTTAACAGTAGGTTACGCATTTACTCCAAAAACAAAAACAGTTGTTGGGCGAGGTATATATAGAGCTCCTTAAGTCAGATGTCTTGGGAAAAATTAGGTGCTATGTAACCCTGCCGCAGCACGTGCCCGTGGTCACGTTGGGCACCCGCTAGAAATAACCTCTTTGCGGTGGGGCTCACGTGGCAAGTCAGAACAGCAGCAGCAGCAGCAGCAGCAGCAGTGGTACCTCATTAATTCATGAACATACAGCAGGCCATCGGACGCATCCCCTGTGCCTTCCACTCACATGCTTTTTGTTCCGAGCTCTTACGTCGGTTTTTGATGCGAAAAAAACAAACAAAAAAAACAACAACAACAACAACAACAACCGAGGGGCAAAAAATAATCGGAATAACATGCTTTCAACATGCGGTAGAAGGCAACGTACAATACAGCACGCGAGCTCGCACGGGCAAGGCTGTTAAGCGAGGAGGCCATATCGCTGCGCCGCTGAGGGCGTGTGACGAGGCAAGCAAGGAGCAAAACGAGGCCGGTGCCGAATACGCTCAGGTTGATAAGTCTTTCTCTGAAGTCTTGACGACATGATCTCGCGGATATGACTCAGTTAAGTTCCGCGATGCAACGAAGGGCTCACAAGCAAAAGGTTGGTCAGTCTAAGCGTATTGGACACGGGCCTCGTGTGGCTGCTTTTGATTGCCTCTTCACGTGCGCGCTTGCGACCCCGCGACTATGCTCTTCCCAGCCTTTTGTCCGTGCGAGAGCTCGCGTGGCCGGTTGTGCGTTGTCTCAACAGTGCGTTGAGGTTTTGGCTCTAGATCTGTTTTTCCCCGCGAGGTTTGTGTTACTGTTCACGGCGAGGACAGCAGGAAGTGGTTTGTGTTGCTCATGTTTTAGAGGCTCTTTTTACGGAACAGTGCTCGTGAGCCACGCTGTGCAATCGAGGACAGTTTATTGCGCAGTCTGCGTTGTAGTTGTGACCCAAGCTGTTGCTCTGGAGAGAGCGACCGGAAGCAAAATCGTAGTAACAGCACGTCTCGACAAAAAAGAAAAGAATATGACGCATTTTTTTGTCAGCATAGTGACAAACGAGGCGCGGACGAACATTCCAACTCTCGACCCGTAAGGCATGTATGCTGCATGCCTGGATATCTTCCCCTAGTCTGTAAAAGAGCCAGCTATATGCCACTGGCAAGCACCTGCTCGAACAAATTTCAATAAATACAGCAAACGCTACAATTGTTTTTGTTTTGTTTTTGTATTATTTGGCGGCATCGGCGATGTTTTGTTTTTTCCCCATGCCAAGCATGCTTTTCATGGTCAAAGCGAAATACCGTACCGTTTTGTTCTTGTGGCTGTTAAGGGAGTTATTTGCGCCCCTTTGGTGTAAGGTTTGCCGGTCAATGGCACACGACGCACTTCGCGGCGTGGTCCTTTGTTGCGCATTTTTTTTTCCTTTTTTTTCTTGCATGCACGTCTCGTTGGGCGTCGAGGTCGAGGCGCACCGATCCCCCCCCCCCCAACCTAAGTAGGGCCCCAGCCCCACCGGTCCGGCCGCAGCATGTTGCCGCTGCCGCTCTGCGTCAAGCGCGGTGTATAGAGCATCCGTGATACCCCTTCACTGTAAAAAATGCCGACGAAGAATGTAGGGCAACTTGGGACAACTACGTACCGCATTGCGGACTTTGACCCGTGAAGTCGCGGCAGTCCGTGGTCGTGATATCCCGAGTGAGGGTCGATCGATGAATAGGGGATCCCTGTGACATCGCCCCGGAGGCCTCGTGCGTACGGTAGAATACGAAGACGGGGAGAGGATTGAGCTGGGAATATGATATCGTAGCTTGGGAGGGGCTCAGATAGCAGCAGCGAAGGAAGGCCATTTTGGCCCTCCCGCTGCCGGCGGAAGCGCGTCCGCGTCCGTGGCACTGAACCTCTTAGTTGATGCATGGCTCTAATTTACTCGTACTTGTTTGTTTGTTTGTTTGCTTTAATGAGGCCGTGTTTTGCCTTTAGGCTAAAAAGCCTCTTCATTGCGGGGTGCGTACAGGCCTCCCTTAGTTAATTAGCCTGCCTGTCTTGTCTGCGTACTGTCTGTTCGTAACCATCGTGATTTTGCGTTATTGTTGATTATGAGAGCTAAGAGCTGTACGTGATCGATTTCCACAAACCCGCCGTCTGCAGAAGCGGGCGGTCTGGGGCTAACGGGTGGGACTTGTTTTGTCTCAATCTATTGCGAATTGCCCGCGGTCGCCGTGTTGCTGTGGGTTTGGTGGCGCTGCTGCTGCTGCTGCTGCTGCTGCTGCTGTGTGTTTTTTTTATGCGGCGGATTTTTTTTATGGCGGGATTTGTGTTTTCCCCTTCCAACGCACACAGCCTACTCCGAGTACGAGGCAGCCTTGCCTCGTTTACCACTCTGCTAGTAATGAGGCCGTTCTTGCATACGGCAAAAAAGCCTCTTCATTGCGGGGTTCGTACAGGCTTCCATTCTTTAATTAGACCTGTCTGTTTATCTGCTGTGTACTGCTGTCTATAACTATCGTTATTTGGCGTTATTACTGATTGCGAGAGCGGTACGCGACCGATTTCCACAAACGTGCCGCTTGCAGAAGCGGGCGGACTGGGGCTAACGTGTGGGATGTGTTTCGTCACAAGCCGTCACGAGTTGCCCGCGGTTGCCGTGTATCGGTGGTTTTTTGGTGGCGGTTCTGCTGAGAGTGTGTATATTGCGGTTGGGATTGGTTGCTGGGGCGGGTTTTTTTTTTCCTTGGAACGCACACAGCCTGCTGCGAGTACGAGGCAGCCTTGCCTCATTTACCTCTCTACTATTACGGGGGACCATAGTAAATAGGAACAAATATTGTTAGCAAAAAAGGGATATATATATAGGTTTTGGTGTCTACAGTAGGTTCTATTGTGTCTACAGTAGGTCCTATTAACTACCAGGTATAGACCAAATATTGTTTGCAAAAATAGGGAAATATGTAGGTTTTGATGTCTACAGTAGGTCCTATTGTGTCTACAGTAGGTCCTATTAACTACGGTCCCCCGTAAATAGTAATAATAGTCGGGGAGACTGTAGGTATAAAAAGGAAAAACACCACCACTCGTCCGTCCCTCCCCGTGAAGTCATCGGCACTACGGCATTAGGGAACCAATCTTGGGATCCCTGGGTTCCCATCTCGCTCCACTGTTGCTGCTACCTACTCGGTTGGACCCGCGCGTGCTCTCTCGCCCTGGGTGGCACTAACCTTTGACGACTCCTGTCTGGCGCCTCGCGATTCGTTTGTATATGTACCTGGTATGTTTTATGTATATATATAGGGGCTACGCGCTGACGATGGTTGACAGCCTGGATATGCACGCTGTCGTGGGGGGTGGAGAGGCGTTCAGAGAGGCTACGGAGACGCTGCTCCGCGACTTCGAGTCCGGCACGCTCTCTTTCGACCGCGACGTGGACGTGTCGGTGTTCGAGGCCTCCATCAGGGTGCTGGGAGGACTGGTGAGAAACAACTTTCAACATTTCACTGTCCTCGGTTTGGTACACTGGTTCCAAATGTGCAGTATTGGGGCCGAGGGGGAGGGCATTAGCGAAAATACGGAATATGTATTATACTTTATACCAGATACCTGGTTTATGGTTTTTGCAGCCGCTACCGTCCCACCGTGTGCAGGCTGCTTCTGTGCCTCTGCGTTCAAGGTCGGGTGGATGCATTGAGTATCCGAGACAACAGTCTTGGAGTCAAATGTTCTTGCCCTCCACTTAGATACCGGTACTCGCAAAAACGCTACGTTTCCCACGTGATACATTGAGGTCGCCGATAACGATGTAGGCAGCCACGAATCAACTCCAAGCCACACAAGACGCATCCTCTCCGCCAAGTTGTGTGTACGCTGGTGTCGTCGCTATTGAGACGGGTCGAGTGGTGTCATAAATACCGAGCATGCTGTAAAAACAACGCTGGCGTCCCCTCTCCGCTTGGCACTCTTCTCCCCATACTCCCTCCTGCGTTTCAACCATTGCGCCACCTTCCAACCTCTTACGCCAACCCCCCCCCCCCCCCCCCCCCCACAGTTGAGCGCCCACCAAATCGCAACGGAGTTGGGGCCCGGCGGAAGGTTGGGCCCCCCCGGGTGGTACGAAGGGGGGCTGCTAACGTTGGCACACGACCTCGGCAAGCGCTTGCTGCCTGCGTTCGACACGCCGCTCGGCATCCCTGTCCACCGCGTCAACCTCCGGAAGGGTATCTCCAGAGGTACGGCGTACTCGTAGTCAACTCACGCTTTCATGATTAGGAACGATCCAATTTTGAATCTATACTACTTCGCGTATAACAAGGTTGAGATTGCATCACATCATATCATATCTTGTACGCACGAGCGAGATCATCGTGCTCGAGTAAAGCTGTCGTCCGTGACAAAATATTTACCTGTGTCTTTAGGGGGATAAGCACGAAGGTATGTTTTAGATCGGGTGCCTGAAACGATGCGGTGGTGCCGTTCAAAGTTACCGCGACATCGCCCAGCTGTGTACCTCAGGGCCTCGTCAGGGTTTCGCTGGGAAACGGCTTAATCTATGGAAATTGTCGGCAGACCGTTTATGGAGCCCCCGAGAAACTGCCGTCCCCGGCACTATCGCAGAGCGCGGAGGTTCGGGGGAGAAGGCCAGGGCTCGGACATGAAAACGCGTCTGTTTTGAGTCGGGAGCTTGACGGAGAAAGATAGACCAACATGCAGGCAGGCTGACAGGGAGGGCTAGCGGAAGTTCTGGCTCCGGGAAGCCCGCCGGGGTTTGGGCGAGGCGTATAGCTGTCAGTCGGCGGGACTGCACGACTAATAACTATTAATAATCGGTAGGTGCCGCTAGCGACCTAAGTGACTTTAGTCGGCAAGTTGGCTGGCGAAGCTAGCTATTGGCCAGCCGGTTTTGCCGACGTGAGTTAGGCGAGCGAAGCGAGCCAATCAGCCCTCCCCGGCCGAGGGGGGCCCGCCCAAAAAAGAAATAATGTATCCCGCATTCAACAATCCTTCCTACAAGTATGGAAACCCATTAAGTCGGACAGTCGGCACCTCCTAGAAACGACTAGCTGTTAGTCTGACTAATAACTAGTTGGTGACTTGAGTGGTGCCGATTCACGGCCCTAGTGACGCGGCTTCCCGGACTCGTTCGCGCGTGACATGCCCTAGATGTGCTGTGGTATTGGCGTACCAGGTACGTACTGCCGTGCCGTTTTCGACTTGATCGCTTTTTGTGACATTTTGATAGTCTCAGGCAACGCCTGTTGTGCGAGGTCTGAGGCCGTCATTCAGGCGAAGGTTTTTTGTTTCTGAGGTCCTCTGCCTCGACGTGTGTCGCGAGGATACCCGGCTTTTGATACCTAGCCCCACTGCCGCTGACGTTCAGCATTGTTTACCCACGACACAACGGCAACACGTCGCTGAAAGCGTATCCCACTGACAGCAGTCCGCGGCAGTGGGTGCGATCGTATGGGCCCGAGATTAACCCATCCCCGCCGCTTAGGACCGTTGTTAACAACACAATGGTAAAATAGCAAATCATTTGCTTTTTTTGGCCACATAACTATGAGAAGTATTTGCCAAAAAAGGCTATAAAGCCTTCTGATACTCACAGTAGCGACAAACAGTTCATAATAGTAACGTTTCGTCATGGTAGCGACAAACAATCCATAGTTGTAACGTTTCGTCTCCTACCGTATAACACGGAAGAAAGCACACCCCTGTGATAACAATTTGGCTTTTAAAAATTATTATCACCGGGTGTGCTGTTGTGGGGGGGTGTGATATCTAACGTATCCCGGGTGATAATCACCATGCACGGGAGCCGCGCAGCTAGGGGGTGTGCCAACAGTATTACCGGTATGTATTGCAAAGGAACAGACCCAGGCCGGATTGTAGGGGGTGTGGTAACGAGGGGGTGTGCTACATCATTATCCTTCCATTCGTGGCTTTCACCGGGCAGCATGGTCTCGCCACTTGTGGATGCCGTAGTGGCTGGCGATTTGGGTGCTGCTGACGGGGCTTCAGGCCCTTTGGCTGGCGCGTTGGGCGTTGCTGCCAGAGCTTCGGGCGCCGGTACCCGTAGTCGGGGCTTGGGGCATGGCGGGAGTACCGGTAAGAGGCGTGGTACCGGTAGTATCAGCACCGACAAGCCGGCTGATCCCAGAGAATAACGGCGGGATCGTAGCTCAAGCCGCGGCAGCAGCAGGTCCAGGTACCGGTAGGGTCGGGGCCGCCGACTCGTTCGGCCCACCGTGGTCGAGCGAAGCAGTTGCTTCCATGCTGGTATCCAAACCGGAGTGTTGCAGGTGAATGGTGAATGAATCCAACAGACGGTGTGATAATTTTGAAGTTGCTACTCTATTCGGGCGTACCTCCGTAGGGGGTGTGGTATTCAACGTACCCCCGGTGATAGATTGACCGTCGAAAAACAAAACAAAAATTATATCACCGGGTGTGCTGTTGTGGGGGGGGGTGTTATCTAAGGGGGGTGTGCTTTCTTCCGTGTTACCCGGTACATATCGTACGAGTATCGCACCTTTTTTGGCGCGATTTACAACACACTACTAGCGGTCGGTGGTTGGACACAACGGTTTAACCGGCGTGCGTGGGTATTGTTGCCTTGTTTTTGTACAACTATCGGCAGCGCCCACAAAAAAAGAGAGGCCCTTTTAAAATTAGGATCCCTGTTTGTTGTAGCATGTGTGTGTAGTGATATTTTCTACGAGTACGTACCAGGCATATTTTCAAAATAGAATATGCCGTGCGCAACGAGCACACAGCAAGCAATATCATGTCATAGCACAGCACAGCAGCGAGCGGCACATTCACACATCACACCAGGTACATAAAAAGTTTTTCAAGGTTGTGTTCTGTAGGGTACTTGTACCTACAAAACGATACCCGGGGTATTTACCCGGGTATTACCCTACAAAGAACTTCTGTAAGTTCTGCACGACATTTATACCCGTACCCGGAACTTCTTCTGTGAGTTATGTACTACAGTACGCGACAGATGTTAAGAATCTCTGATTTTTGGCCAGACTGGGATTATTATGTCAGACTGGGTGTGCCCCACACAAATTTCAGTACAAAGAGGTCAAATTCTTATTTTCCTCCCAAATTTCAGCCTCAAATTCTTAACGATCAGATTCTTAACATCTGTCGCGTACTGTACATCTATACCCGTACCCGAAACTTCTGTGAGTAATGTACGCCCCGTGCCACAACACCTGGGGTACGGGTACAACTATTTTATACCCGCACGGAACTTCTGTGAGTTCTGGTGTCACAATACCCGGAACTTCTGTGAGTTCTGTAATACTAATACTCCATACCCATACCAGCCCGTCCCCGGAACTTCTGTAAGTTCTGTAACAACACTACTCCCATACCCGCCAGTACCCGTCGTACCCTAAAATCCACAAACCCTACAGAACATACCTGGTATCCTTGTCTATAGATAAAAAAACACAACACTGACTTGTAGGAAAACTCAATTGGGGTGATGATTCGGTGGTGCAGCAGCACAGCAGCAGCAGTGCTCTGAAGAACTCACGTGGTGATTGGTGGTGGTGGTGGTGATGTTGGTGGTGGTGGTGGTGTGGTGTGTTGGTGGTGGCAGTGGAAGAAGACCAAAAAAACTGAGGATGCGTACAACAAAACAGCGCACAGCACCACACGCACTGCGTGGCACACAGCAAGCAGAAATCTGAGCAGAAAGCAGCAGAGCAGCTGCTGCACCACGGCAACACAGCACAGCTGCACAGACAGCCAAAACAACAGCAGTAGTAGCTGGTAGGCTAAAAACTACCCGCCCTGCCTTCTTTGATGTTGACAAACACTGCTGTATATAAATAGAAACCACCAATCGATATAATAGCTGATGGATCAAAATGATGTACACCGTACACCTGGTACCTGGTAGAAGGCTGGTCTTCTATTATAGTTGTCTGCGTGACTGGTTCTGTGGTGGTTGTTGTTTGATTGGACTAGAAGCATCCACGTCATTCGTGAGTCACACTCCGTGGCTCACGTAAGTTTTATCTTTCAAGTTTCAAGCCCTTTGAGTTTTTTGGTACCACCGAGCTGGCCTAAAACTGCTCTCTTTTGCCCTTTGTTTTCGTTATGAATCAAGAGTAGAAGTGAGTGTGAGTACTGTATATGTATGCACTGAGAGGTCCTCTCCCTCTCCCCAGTACGGACGGTACCCGCTCTGGGTGTTATAGCGCAGAGGCGGAGTCAGCACCTGCTCTACAGCAGTCAGTCCAGAACAACAAAAACACGTGTGCTCTATGACAGGAGTATATCATCATGTTCATTCGAAGATTCAAAGACTGGACTCCAAGACGTTTTGGTCTGTAACGTTTCAGCTGAACGGATGGAAGCTCTCGTACGTACCAGGCGTACGTACGTAGTACGTAGGCTATAAAATCGCAGACTTCTGGTGAGGGTGGGGGTGCTGCGGTGCTGGTGGCCGGGCACAGAGGAGGGCAGCCAGGAGCGCCGCCCTCTACCCGCGCGCTTTCAGTTGCAACTGCGCCGTGTGACACATACACGCTTCTATGAAAAAAAACGAATGCAGGGGGGGGCACGCCAACCGCCAACGTCATACACACGTCATCCTGACCAGTGAATCTTTAGATGCTGTGGTTGTGTGACGTGTGACGTGTACCAGCGCTCAAAGATGTGGAGTTCACAAAGATTGTAAGGCATGTCTTGTTGTTCTCGTCCATCCCCTATCCCAAAAGGAAGCAGGTCAGCTTGGAGGGCTAGCTTAACCAAAGCAGCGACAATACACAGGTGAGACCAGAGGTGACCTTGCCCCGAGGGTGTGGTCCTTCTCATCTCGGGGTTGCTCGCTTGCATGCTTCCGCGCGCGCGGGAAAGTGGTCCCCCCCCCAAGCTTTCGATGAGCTGGGCGGGGTAAAGTTTTATTCGTTTTGTCCTGTTTTTCTCCCCTGTCTTTACAACCCAACAACATCCACGAGATATCACGCTCGGCTGCGAGCGAACAAACTTACCGTTGAGCACAGGACGCCAAGCCATGGGGGGGGAGAGCCCCGAGTTCTGGCGTCCGAGATACCTTTCGACTCGCTGCTGTACGCCCTTCATTAGCTAGACAAAGTCTAGAGCGTGCAGCGAAAATAAAGACTACGTGCCTGCTTTTCTGCATTTTGCGAGTTTTTATGTATCCATCCATAGCTCATCACCCATCACCGAGGGTGAGAGACAGCGGTGCGCGGGAATCCCTGGTTTGTGTCCTCCGCCGGACTCCCATTTTTATTTCTTGCCTGGTTTCATGCCGTGATGTGCCGTTGCGAGCGTCGGCGGGAAGAGTAGTCCCCGTGGCTCAGCACAGCATCAGCAGCACAGGAGAAGAAGCAGCAGCAGCCTCGCTTTTTTTGTTTTCCTACTTTCTACGTACGTACAGGTTGGATACACGTGCCGGTTTATATATGTACGGTACTCGTACTCGTACGACAGCAGCAGCTACGACGTATTATATACCAGGTATAGACTGCTGTTGTACTCGTACGTATCATAAGAATAAAAACCGATATGATCTACCCTGGTATGTCATCATCAGCTGGTCATGATGTCATGATATATTTAGGGCAATAACCAAAAACGGGTATACCAGGTAACTTTTCTTCCAAAAACGGGTACACTCTAGAATCAAGTAAAAAACGCACCCCACGAGCCACGCGATTGGTCAAAAACAAATCGTACCTGGTTTTGAGAGATAATGTG